>JAPPVO010004142.1:0-14828 GCA_030407325.1 Camellia japonica | reverse complement strand
TAAAGGAAAAGACCAGGGTCGCTATAACCTCCCCCCCTTAAAAGAATTTCATCCCCGAAATTAAGCATAAGGTTTTGAAAAACAGGTTTTTCTCAAATGACAACAATATGACATTACAATACTGAACAACTTGACCCAAAACTGGCCATTTCCTCTCTTATCAAGAGGCATCTCACAATATGTAGATAAAACAACATATATACAATCTGCATTATTACTATGCAATTTTCCTTCCAATTTTAACAATTTCAATATACATGATTCCCATTTCCATATCATATTAGACTTCATGATATATAAAACACATTCTATCTATAAATGTGACATTCGACTTCCATTATGAAGCAAGTTTCAAACAACTCTCATTAACCCAAAACATTCTCAATGTTTTACAACTTAAGACATATATATAAAATTCTTAAGTCCGACAATATTACAAAACATTACATATCAATAAACATGTCCGGATATTTCTCGCGGACTTCCAACTCACGTTCCCAAGTGGCTTCCTCCACCCCGTGATGTTTCCACAGAACTTTTACCAAAGGGATGGTTTTGCCTCGCAAAACGTGATCCCGTCTATCCAAGACTCGAATCGGTCTCTCCTCATACGTAACATCCTCATCAACCACTAAATCAGTCCAACCCAACACATGTGATGGATCCGGCTCATACTTCCGAAGCATACTCACATGGAACACGTCATGTACTCCAGACAACTGCGGTGGCAAAGCTAAACGATAAGCAGCCTCGCCAATCCTCTCAAGGATCTCAAAAGGACCAATGAACCGAGGGGACAACTTCCCGCTCTTACCAAACCTCATCAATCCCCATCTAGGTGATATCTTCAGAAAGACATGATCACCCACCTCAAACACCAAAGGTCTCCTCCTACGGTCGGCATAAGATTTCTGACGACTCTGAGCTGTAACAAGCCTCTTACGGATAAGCTCAACTTTCTCCGTTGTTTCCCTCACTAACTCCGGCCCCAATAGTGGTGCATCACCCACCTCGGCCCAACAAACTAGAGATCTACACGGTCGACCATACAAGGCCTCAAACGGTGCCATACCGATGCTAGACTGAAAGCTATTGTTGTAGGCAAATTCCACCAATGGTAAGTGCCTTTCCCAAGTCCCACTAAAGTCAAGGACACAACCCTGAAGCATATTCTCAAGGATCTGAATAGTACGCTCGGACTGCCTGTCAGTCTGAGGATGATAAGCCGTGCTAAACGTCAACTTAGTGCCTAAAGCACTCTGCAAACTCTGCCACAGCCTGGCAGTGAAACAAGGATCGCTATCTGAGACGATCGTCACTGGGACCCCGTGTAACCTCACTATGTCCTGAATATATAAGTCGGCCAGATGATCTACTGAATCTCTAACACGCATAGAAATGAAGTGCGCCGACTTGGTCAACCGGTCTACAACCACCCAAATGGCATCACTACCCCGCTGAGTCCTCGGAAGACCTACAACGAAGTCCATAGTGACATGCTCCCACTTCCACTCGGCAATAGGCAAGGGTTGTAACAAACCCACTGGCCTCTGATGCTCGGCCTTCACTTGCTGACAAGTAAGGCACTTAGACACGAAAACTGCCACATCTCTCTTCATACCCCGTCACCAAAACTGGCGACCCAAATCTCGATACATCTTAGTGCCTCCCGGATGCACTGCAAGGCGTGAATGATGGAACTCTCGGAGTACCTCCTCTCAGCAAGACTCCGGCACAAACAGACGGTCTCGGTATCTTACACTAAGGTCGGGATACACCGTCAAACCCTTCTCAACCTTCCCACTGGAGATCTTCTCTCGGAGGGATTCAACCTCAAGGTCACCTCTCTGAGCCTCTAATACTCGAGTCACAAGTATAGGCTGCGCAACAACAGAAAACAAAGCCGCAGCCTCAACGGATTCACCCAGAAACAAATCAAACTCTCCAAGTGTACCCAACATCTCCCACTCTCGGATGGCTATACTAGCTACGTCACCAACAGATTTCCTGCTAAGGGCATCGGCCACAACATTGGCCTTCCCCGGATGATAATGCAACTCAAAGTCATAATCCTCAATGAACTCATTCACCTCCTCTGCCTCAAATTCAAGTCTTTCTGTGTAAACAGATATTTCAGACTCTTATGATCCGAGAATACCTCGAATTTCTCACCATAAAGATAATGCCTCAAAATCTTCAAGGCAAATATCACAGCTGCTAACTCTAAATCATGCGTAGGGTAATTCTTCTCGTGAATTTTCAACTGACGTGAGCCATAGGCCACTACTTTCCCCTCTTGCATCAACACACAACCCAGACCCTCTCGTGAGGCGTCACAATAGACTGCATAACCCAACCCTCTCTCCGGAATAATCAATACTGGAGCGGTGGTCAGTCTAACTTTCAACTCCTGAAATGACTTTTCACAAGTCTCACTCCATACAAATTTGACTCCCTTCTGAGTCAATCTAGTCAATGGTGAAGCTAACTTGGAGAAATCTTTCACAAACCGGCGATAATACCCAGCTAATCCCAGAAAACTGCGGATCTCAAACACACTCTTAGGTTGTGCCCAATCTTGCACTGCCTCTGTCTTAGATGTATCAACCGACACCCCTTTCCCAGAAACCACATGGCCTAAGAACTTCACCTCCTTCAGCCAGAACTCACACTTCCCAAACTTAGCATAAAGCTTATGGGCTCTAAGTAACTCAAGCACAACTCTCAAGTGCTCCTCGTGCTCCTCCTCTGAAGGTGAATAAATCAAAATGTCGTCCACAAAGACGACTACAAAACGATCTAAGAATTCCCGGAAGATCCGGTTCATCAAATCCATAAACACTGCCGGTGCATTGGTGAGCCCAAATGGCATCACCAGAAACTCATAGTGGCCATACCGCGTACGGAATGCCGTCTTCGGAATATCCTCCTCTCTGACTCTCAACTGATGATAACCCGATCTCAAGTCTATCTTAGAGAAACAACGGGAACCTTTCAACTGGTCAAACAGATCATCTATATGAGGCATAGGGTACTTATTCTTAACCGTCACCCGATTCAATTTCCGGTAGTCTATACAAAGTCTCAAAGCACCACCCTTCTTTCTGACAAAAAGGGCCGGTGCACCCCACGGCGAAACACTAGGACAAATATAGCCCTTATCTAGCAACTCCTGGAGCTGAATCTTCAACTCAACTAACTCGGCTGGGGCAAAACGATAAGGGGCCATAGAAATCGGCGCTGTGCCGAGCTCTAGATCAATAGACAACTCAATCTCTCGATGCGGTGGCAAACCAACAAGATCCTCGGGAAAGACGTCCGAGTACTCACAAACCACCCTTGGCAACACAATCTGAGTCTCATCACGCTCACTAAGCGAAAGGTTAGCAAGTAGACTACTAAGCTCACTCCGTCCTCACGGAACATAACCCGGTGGCAAAACACTACCAACCCGGTCCCCTAGAAAATGGAAACACTCACCGCTAACGGTACAACAAGTGACCCTCTGGCGATAGCAATCAATAACTGCCCGGTATGACGATAACCAGTCCATACCCAAAATGACATCAAAGCCCTTCATAGGCATAACTACAAAAGAAAACGGGATTCTATGATAGTCAACCTCTATATCACAACCTCTAACACCTTGTTTCAAAATCAATTCACCCCCAAGAGGTGACACTACACAAATAGGAGACGCTAACTGTGTTAACTCCAACTCCAAAACAGATGCAAATGCAGCAGACACAAAGGAATGAGATGCACCCGTATCAATCAAAACATTAGCAACTGAGTTGCAAAACAAGAAGGTACCTCTCACAACCGATGGAGCCGGTACCAGATCCTGCGCAGCAACTGCATACACCCGCCTAGATGGTCTCTGATTAACCTGCTCACCTCCAGGAGCATAAGACTGCTGCACAGAATGGGACGATGAAGCCCCTTGATTGGCCCTCGAGGCCTGACCCGACTGTGCTGGCTGCTGACCCTGAGTCTGCCTCAAACCAGATACACTAGGTGTGCCACCCAACTGCGGGCAATACCTCTTCATGTGCCCTGCCTGACCGCACTAAAAACAAGTGAGCGGCTGGCCTCTACCCTGACTCTGGCTCTGAGATCGAGCCGAAGAAGATGCTGCTCTCTGCACTCCTCCCCTCTGAGGACAAGCTGGAGACTTGTGGCCCAGCTGGCCACACTTGAAACAGGTAATGTCTCCGTGGCTGCCTTTCCCAGAACTTGCACTCGGCACTGGAAAAGTAGATCTAGAAAAGCTACCCTGAGACTGCTGAGGAGTAAAACCTCTCTGCCTCTTGCCATCACTCTGGCCATCCTGACTCCTCTTGGAGCCTTTCTGTCCTTCCTCCTCCTCCTGCATCATGATCTCAGTATGGGCTGCAGAATCAACCAGACGCCCATAATCCCGAATCATAGACCCAACAACTCTCAACTTGAGGTTGCGCCTCAACTTCTTCTCAAACTCAATACAACGGCGTTCCTTAGATGCCACCAACTCAGGTGCAAACTTGGACAAACTAGTAAATGCAGCCTCAAACTCGGCCACTGAAGAGCTCGACTGCTTAAGCTGACAGAACTGGTCTCTCATCTTCTCCCTGACTACTGGAGATAAGAACCTCTCCTGGAAAGCATTCACAAAAGCCTCCCAAGTACCTCCGATACGACCCTTGGTGAATTTCCACCACTGACCCGCATCCCCCTTCAGCTGGAAAGATGCCAAGGTCACCTTCAAACCCTCATCTTCGATGCCAAGCATCTCAAATGTCTTCGTTATCTGTTCGAGCCATTCATCTGCCTTAAGCGGCTCTTTAGGATCCCCCAAAAACTCGTCCGGATTTGACCGGAAGAACTCCCTCTTCAGAAAAGAAGGTCCTGCATCTGCAGCAACAACCTGGGCTGGATTCGCAGCCCTCAGAATGTCAACTGCCTCCCTAAATGCCCCTGCTATCTCTCGGGCGAAAGCACCCATAGCCTGCTGGACTACTGGCTCGGCCACATTGGCCTGGCCAACTCCCTCCTGCACTGCCGGAATCTGCACTGCCGGCACCTCCTGTACTACCGGAACCTCCTGTACTACCGGAATCTCCTCCGGCACAGGCACTTCCTGCCTACCCGGCCTACCACGCCTACCGCGTCCTCGTCCTCGTCCTGACATCCTATTAAAGGAAACAAAGACGTTAGCACATTAAGAAATGTGCCGAAGCTAAACACTCACGTCCTAATGCATTGGACAACAATAATTCATTCCATGTAAGCACATAATCACATAAGCACCTACGAATTTCATTCCCGGATAATGATAGTCCCAATGCGTTACTATAGTTCCGGTTGGAAGCAGCAGTGATCAAGTGCCTTTCCAACAAGACTACTAGAAACTCAAGGGTCCAATCAACATCCTAGAAACTACGTTCCATACCCACATAATCACATAAACATGTTAGCACATAAGCATATAACATTACACTAAGTCTCTATCAAACGAGACGAACCCATTGTGATACTAATCACTTCCCACGTACCCAAAGTATTCAAACCCGGTACGCTCTGATACCAAGTTGTAACGCCCTCAAAATTAAACCCATCATATATATAACATTGACTTGCATTATTAAAAGAAAACATTGCATTATCTCAAACATCAGAGTATTACGAAATAAAAACATCATAATAAATGCCCTACGGGCTTACATCTTGCCAAGCCAACACTTGGACACAATACTATGAGTTCTAACTCAAATACAAATAAAGCCCTAGGCTTGAATGTTTACATATAATTCAAATAAAAACAAATAACAAAAACAAGGCTTCAAAGTCAGATTCCATCCAAGCTAAGTCCTTGGAGGTTGCTTATCACCTGAACCTGAAAATGATGTTCCCATATAGGGTGAGCCACAGCCCAGTAGAAAAATACTAAACCAAATATAAGCATTGAATAAAGCAATAGCATCCAATAGTTGGTTAACCGAATAATCAATTATATCTTTATACAGTTTGACACTAATGTCAATGACACGTTTCACTTTCCATTTTTATCAATATGGCTCAGAACCTGGCCAATCTTACAACAGTGAACTATATATTATATTCACATTCTTTTCCATTTTCATAAAACAAATGAGACTCAGGCTCATATCAAAACACTTCATACTTCCAGTTTGATACACATTTTAGTGCTGTATCAATAAAACACTTCAATATAAATAAGCACACATAAAAGTGATGCTAATGGAGTCCATCCCCTATCTCCTCCCAAACAAAATCCGGTTTAGAGGTCCATCCCCTATCTTCCCCTAAACCGTGGAGTACATCCCCTATCTCCTCCCACACAAAATGCAATGTATGTAAACACATAACATATACAACATACGATCAATACACGTAATATCTGTATTAATTCAACAGTCAAAATTAATGACTTAGCCAATGCGATTAGTTCTAGTTATCCCTAATCCACATGCAATGTCTACAACAATCATGACTATCCTCCACCGATAGCCCAAAACAGTTATCTCTAAACAGAAAATAACTAAATCAACAATTCAATAGGCATATGATTTAAATTAACCAAGTACCCCAGTTACTCAATAATTCCTCATGAATTCAACTAATATTCCCAATTTCCTCAATTTAATTATACAAATCAATGTATTGAAACGACTAGGGTTTTCCCAAAATTACCAAAATACCCTCCAACATATTTAAATGCCAGAACTTAGAACAAAACGTATACATTGGAGTAGGAAATCCCTACCTCGAAGAAATAGTCCAAAAAGAGAAGACGAAGATGACGATCCAAACTCCAAAGTGCTCCAAATCAAAGATTGCTCAGATTAAACTGAAGCCCTCGACTCACACTATCTTTTTAACAAAGGATCTAAGGTAGAAACCCACCCTAAATAGATCAAATCTAAGAGAAAAGGTGAATAGAGAGAGAGAGAAGTCGGACCTTAGGGTTTAGAACAAAAAGAAGATAAGAAAAACTGATCAAATCCCGCTGCTGCCTATTTAAACTGGACAGGCTCGCTCGAGCGAAGACTTGGTCGCTCGAGCGACCAGACACAAGAAAGACACAAAAACGCCTCGCTCGAGCGAAGAAAAGCTCGCTCGAGCCAAAAACTCGATGCCTCAGATCTGCAACCAACACAGAAGCTCGCTCGAGCGACGGAATGCTCGCTCGAGCGACGAACTCGAAAACATACACCTCGCTCGCTCGAGCGAAGACACCTCGCTCAAGCGAAGAAACACTGCTCACAGGTCTCTACTAGACGCAATCACTCGCTCGAGCGAAGAATCCCTGGCTCGAGCCACTCGATACAAAAGCAACCCTCGCTCGAGCGACCAAACCCTCGCTCGAGCGACCAACTCAAAAACTGGACAGCAACACTTGGTTTCTAAACCCAACCAACCTGAAACAAACCTGCCCAAAGATATCCTATAACTCAAAAATAAAGAATTAAAGAACAACAACAACAATACACAATGCCAGGATCCACGGAACCTAAGTCCGGATACAACAATCTAAAGGAAAAGACCGGGGTCGCTATAGATATTAATAAAATCAGACAATAGCACAATAAAAAATATAACTATAGTCATTTAGGACTTATACAAGTCAGTATATGTCCTTTGTTTTTAGGCGGAAAAGGCATTCCAGTTGTCACGCCCCGAACCCTGCCCCGTAAAGGTCGGTAATGTAACCAGTTGGCCATCCTATACAAATCAAAATAACCGGAGCTAGCGGAAGCTATATACAAATAAAATAACCTAGAGTCCAATGAGCTGTGCATCTATATGAAATAACACATGTATTAAAACATTAATTCCCCACTTACAACATAATAACATATAATCCAATACAAAACATCTTTTTACACATAGTTGCATGTAACAAAATAACGTATTGTTCAACAAAACCTGACATTGGCCTTCCGGCCTAGCCTCAACTTTGAGGCACCAAAACTGAGCTCCATAAACATTAGACGGTGGCTCGACTCGAGGGTTCTTGCTAGGCTTGGTCCTTTTGTCGCTCACCTATACATATATAGAAATAAATGGTGAGCTAAAGCTCAGTGAATAACATTTAAGTAAAGAGGTTAGAGAACGAATACTAATCCATATCATATACAGAAAGTCATATCATTCATATCATTTATAATAATCATATCCATCGTATATCAAGTATAATAATTGATCATCCAAAGAAACATTTCATAACATTCACAAGACTAAACGAGATCTCGTGCGCATTTTATACGCCCACGTTGGACGTATGTCATGGACCCTGTAGACACCCCATTTTTGACCGCCCTCAAGACTTGGGCATTACTGATGGTTTGCTCGGTGTTGAGAGATGTGCAGGGCACAGGTTCAGTTTCTTCGACAAGGAGAGAGGCAAACCCTTCAAAACACTTTGTTTAGGGGTTTGGAGTTGGAGTTGAAGAAAAGAGGAGAGGAGGGGAGAAAATAGGTTGGAGAAGGGTTCGGCATGAATTCGGTAGAAGAGGGTCGAGCAGCCCTCGCTGAATCGGGCTTATTCACCAGCACACTTGGAGTTAAGCTATGAGGCCATAACCATTGGAAAGAAGACTTCCGGGGTTCATTCTGCACTCAAGAATCTCTCAAAACCAAGTCCGGGTGGGGGAGGTATGATTGGTTGAAGTTGGGCATCATCCCGGTTGGATCGAGTCTGCGCGGCTTCACCAAAAAGGGCATAACTTTTTCACAGAAGGAATTTTAATGCAAGGTTTGCGCCATTGGAAAGCTAACTTCTGGGGCTTCAATTTGCATACCCACCGCCATTTTTTGACCCAGGAATCACCTATCGGCACTCTATTTAGCCGACCGGCAGAAAATAGTGCCGACCGGCACTTTATTTTGGCGATGATCAAATTTTCTGGCCGACCTGACCCTTTGCACCCTCCAAGCCTGGTGCATACCAGCTGTGCCAGCTGGGATGCACAGAACCAGATCCACGTGCATACATGTGCATATTTTGCACCCTTTAACCACCTTTGGACCCTTTTTGTGCACCCTTTGCTCATGGCTTCTTGAGGAAGCCTTGACCCTGTCTTGGCTTCCTCAAGAAGCCTACCAGCTGTCCAAGCTTCTAAAACAAGCCATGACCCCCCTTGACCCTTTTTGAATTACTTAGCCTCTAAGTCTTGGCTTTACTTGCCTATATAAGCATGCCCCCTCTCCATTGCTCAAGGTTGGATGGTTTGAACAAAAAACCAGAGATTTATATATGCATATCTGATATATAGATATATATCTCACCTCCCTCTCTATATCTATCTCATTTTCACCTCCAAGCAACCTTGTTCTTGGGCCATTCCCCTACACCACCTAGCACCACCACCACCACTCCATTTCCAGCACATTGGAGGTCATTTGCAGAGGCTAGGAGTTCATTTTCTTGGATCAAAACCTGCTGGTTCATTGGTCTTCAAGGGTAAGTGTCTATTTCTCAAACTAGCATTTTCTTGGTTCATATCTAAGCCATAGTTGCATGTATTTTTGAGCTTCGATGTAAACTACAAAGTTGCTTGTTTTGAGCCCTTCTTCAACATTGAAGAAGGGCTCAACACTGTTGGGGTCTCCATGTAGTACTTACCATTATACCCCCTCTTTGGCCCCCATTTTTGCATGCTTTGTTAGCCTACCATGCTTCTGTTTTTGGGCCTTCGACAGGCCTGAAAAGTGGCTTATTTTTCCCCCCTCTACATGTCTCATGAAGGGTATTTGGCTGTTTGATGATTGCATATAGCACCTATCTCAATATCCTCTTGTGTGCCATGTTTCTTGCATAGAATATTTGGCTGATGTATGATCTTTGGGGCTTGATGTAAGCTGTAAGTAGGCTTATTTTGAGCCCTTCTTCAACATTTTTGAAGGGCTCAACATTGTTTGGATGATCCTTATGCTACTTGCTTTGAAATCCTTGTTTTAGCCTCATTTTTGCATGGTTTGTTAGCCTTGTATGCTTACTGATTTTGGGGCTGTCTTATACTGAAAAATGCTTATATTTGGGCTGTCTAGCTGCTTTCTATTCATACCATGTTCATATAATGCATATTTGGCATAGCTATAGGCCATTTCGGTGGCTAAAATTCATGTTTCGGGACTATTCCGTGCATCGGGTGTACTTTGGCCATGATTCGGGGCTGTTTTCGCCCCTCATTTAGCTACTGAAATTCCATTAGCATGTTTGCATATCATTTGCCATGCATTTCATGCCTTTACGCCATTGCCTCGGTTTGCGTGCCCGTGTGCACGCATTTCGAGGCACTTCATTTCATCTCACGGCTCTTATGTGAGTGTGGTTGAGGCTCTCTCATGTTAGTATAAGTCCATGTTGCATTGTATATGCCATTTTAGCCATATTGCATTGTATATGCCATCGCCTCGGTTTGCGTGCAAGTGTGCACGCATTTCGAGGCGCCTCATTTTCATCTTATGGCCACTGTTTTAGGCTTGTTTGAGGCTGCCTAATCTAGTTTAAGTCCATTCCCTCATGTGTGGTAGCATGCTTACTTGTATGTGTTGCTTAGGTTGTGTGCCTAGCATGTTTATATACTTGCATGTTCATATTGCATGTTAGATTGCATGCTTAGGTTGCATTTGACATGCATGCTTTACCTCTTGAATTGAGTATGATAGAGGTTGAGCTCTTTGTTTGTTTATGTGCATTTCATTCCACATTGAAGTTGCACACTTTGGCTTCTTGGGCCATCATGCATTGAAATGCGTGATTGGTGGCCCGGGGGTCGAGGCCATGCTCCCTTGAGTCCATTGCATGATAGGGAGTGTGTCCGTGCATACATTTGTCCCAAAATTCCATACCATGCTCTGTTGCTGTCTGCTGCTGTCAAAACTGTCTCCTGCAGGAATTTAGTGCCGACCGGCACTCTTCAGTGCCGACCGGCAACTTTTTGTGCCGATAATCTCAATTGCAGCCGGTGGCCAAACCTGCAGCCGATGGTCCAACCCTTCAGCCGGTGGTAATATTCAGGGTATGTGGAAGGTGTCCCAGGACTCTGGCAATTTTCCAGAGAGGCAGGGCAGCAAAAGCAGAGGGAACAGAGGCATGGTGCGGGTTCCCGGGCAAGGCGGACATCGAGCATGCATCATTCGCACATCCCGAGGCGAGGGGCTGTGGCCCCCTTTTATTTCACATTTATTTATTCAGTAATTAGAATTTGTAATATTTATTCATTTATTTTTGGACTGTATTATTATTTTGGTCCCTCCGAGTGAGGGCGCAAGTGTAATAAGTGTGGGTGAGTGTGTGTATGTCTTCCAACCCCCACTTCTTTCTTCCCTTTTATTTACCTGCTTATGATGGTAGATTAGGGCACGTCTATTTTAGCATACCTTATGCAACGCATGCGTGCATTCATGCATTTGTTTACATACATCGGGCTCGGTACATCATACAAACTGCATCGTACTTTCAATTCCAAATTGAATACGTGATAGTTGTTGCATTTCATGTGCCATGCTTAGGATAGCCGAGCCTGTCTAGATTACATTCCATATGCGATGCATTAGTCACTTAACATAAACTAGGTCATGCATGTTTTGCTAACTGGTTTCTTGTTTTGGCACGGAGTACGATGTAAGTTTTATGCTTTAGCATGTCGCATGCGTGTGAATGTTAACATGACAGTATGCCTGCCATGCGGCTAAGTGCTTATGTGATAAACTGCTTGAATGCCTGTGGGTGGAGATTGGATTACTTGAGTTGGAAATACTCATTGAAATCCGTGTTTTAGCCTACTCGCGAGTAGCAATTTCAAACTGTTTTCCAAACAAGAACGGATATGCAATGCTTATTTCCAAATTAGGCGATCTAGTCTATACTTGTTTGCTGTGCGCACAACATAGTAATTCTAGGCTAATAACCGGAATAAGAACGCATAAGTTTTCAAAATCGGATATCACGGTTAGTAGAGGCCGGTCTTCGGACCGGCGAAAGGGGGTGCTCATAGCTGACCTTCCCCGATCGTACCCAAGCTCCCGAGCCAAGACATTTGGTGATGACGGACACGTGGCCTTCGGCACCGAGTCAGGGTTTCCTAAATTTCCCATTTTAAAATATTTAGGTGGCGACTCTGTAATCTGGCAAAGCAGTCCATGTTTGGCACTACTTTTTCAAAAATCTGTTTTTCTCAAAACGATTTGCCAGAGGTGGACTCTTTGGTTCAGATTTAGAACCGCAACACAAAAAGGGAGTCCGAACTGTAGCGAGGTCCCACGCGGGCGCTGTTACAGTTCCTGGCGACTCTGCTGGGGATTTAGAGAGCTTGACTCGAACTCGTGATATCTTGTTTTGACTACACTTATGTGTTTCTTTGCATTGCATGTGCATTGGTGCGCCTAGGACACCGTGTTGGCCATCTGCTATTCCTGAGCGGTTTGCCGGAGGCTTGTCTTGTCAAGGCATGTCCATAAGGCTGACCGGTTGCGGGCTCTGCCAGTATGGGAACACAAACCCCGGTTTTACCCGGGCACCCTTTTCGACCATTCGACCTAGTGCATATTCGGAATCCATAGTGACCATTCCAAACTAGGACAGGTTGCTTACCCGATTTTAGGTTGTTTGAAACCGCTGCGTGCGTAGTGAAACCCTAGCTCCTGACAAAATAGGACAGGGAAACCCTACCCCAACATAGGGGTGTATTGGCTCTCATTTACCTGTTATGTGCTTTTAGAGTGTATCTCTACAGGGAATGCATATACCAGTTTGCGAGTCTGGGTATCCGGCCTGAGGGCACCAGTATCAGTGTTTTTGAAAATCAGTTATATCTGCGGGTATCAGATTCAGATTTGGGGCAGTGATTTCGGGGAACAGTGATCAGTAATAGAATACAGTCGTTCAGCTTTGCTCATATCCGTTCCAGTGAAGTTGAGCTGAGATGCTGTCTGTTTTCTCTTTTGCTAGGTAGTCCTGGAATCATAGCTTCAGAAGGCTCCACTATCCCCCAGGTACATTGGATTTGTGTTGACAGACTTTGTCAGGTCAGAGACTCAGTTCAAGGGTAATCAGGGCCAGAGAGGGCATCAGGTACAGACCACCACCAGTACAACAGCTACCAGATCAGTGATCTTTGAACGGTCGGGTTGAGATTTCCAAGCCTACTACAGACACCTATATACGGTTGCTCAGTCGAATCAGGACAATATGTCGAGTCTGGAAGAAATGGTGCGCCAACTCAGGATAGTATGAAAGCCATGCAGCAAGATGTTTGTCAATCTGAATTCACCAAGCAACAGGCTGTGGTCATAGCCCAACAAGCAGAGACAATTGCCAGGTTAGAGCAGCAAGCGCAGTGCATCTGCTTCGCATCAGGCTCCTCCTCCACCAGGGTTCCGATACCCGAGGAGACGCCAAATGTCCAAAATGTCCAAGAGGATACAGGCCTCCAACGGGGCCAGCTCCGCCCCCGATTCTACCGCAACTATCCAAGGCACCCACGCCTATCAATGTACCGGACTCTCCATTTGAGTTCGAGACGGATCCCACAGCACTGAAGTTGAGCAAGCTTGAAAAGCTGTTCAAGAGATCCCAGGGAGTCAAGACCATCCCTGACATTGAAGATGGATACACGGACACAGCTGTGACATTGCCGGACAGGTTCAAGATGCCTCACATCGACCGTTTTGATGGGTCGGGAGATCCCATGGTCCACTTGAGTTTGTTTTCAGATGTTCTGCGCCCGATGGGCTTGACAAGATTACAGAAGCTCTCCCTCTTTAGCAGGACCCTGTCGGGTATCGCGGCCATCTGGTACGCCAAATTAGAGGACTCAGTGAAACGAAGCTGGGAGGAGATGTCCGAGGCCTTCGTTGCACAATATTCATACAATACCCAGATCGAGATCAACACCCGTGATCTTGAGACAACCAGGCAAGAGCCGAAAGAGGGCTTCTCTGACTTTGTAACCCGTTGGAGGGCCAAAGCTTCTTCGATGACCACCAGGCCGGTCGACAAGGACCAGATACGGATGATTGTGCGCAATCTCCAACCCAGGCTAATGCAGAAGATGATTGTCCTCCCCCTACCCACCTTTGCAGACCTCCATGAGATTGGGGTACAAATCGAGGACGCTATAAAGCAGGGCCTCATTGACCAGGAAAGGAGCAGCCCAGGAGGGCGTTTACCCGCAGTTCGAATGCGACCACCAGTGGTGATGCAGCTGCAAGATCTTCTGAAGTGGGCATGGTCACCACCACCACATCAAAAATAGCTACCCCATTCACGGTGCGTCCGGAAGTAGCTCACAGAAAACCAAATATCCACCTCGAGTCAAGAGGGTTTTCACCCCACTTCATATGCCTTTGTCAAAGGCTCTAGAGGTTTTAATCTGGAAAGGACATCTGAAACCATTGGAACAACGACCTTTACCTGATCCTCTCCCTTCAAAGCATGACCGGACTAAGTACTGTGCGTACCATCAACAAATCGGTCATGAGACGATAGCTGCTTTCGTTTGCGCCATGATGTACAAGATTTGTTTGACAACAACGTCATCACCGCACCAGCTCAATAAGGTCTATCGTCACTGGATCAGTGAACTGGGGAGGTATAATGATGATGTGATCGGGGGATGAACCACCTGTGGGCAACACTTAGTTTACTCCAAATGTGCGTTTGGCATGCACTGCTTTTGAGCATTTGCGAATGCTAGTTTTGTACTTTCTGACTTGGGTATTGAGCCAGTTCTATTGTTTTGTTTTGAGTCTGTCTCTTTGTTTTGAGTCAGTCTTTTTGGTTAAGGTCTGTCTTGTTGTATCGAGTCAGTCCTGTTATG
>JAPPVO010004141.1:0-39736 GCA_030407325.1 Camellia japonica | reverse complement strand
TTTCAAGGGCATTCTTTCAAACAAATTTTCTGAGTTAAACATGTGATAGTTAGTATATTTTCTTCACAAAAGAAATGAAACTTTCCCTTGGTGGAACCCCTTTTTCATAAATCTTCTTGTTTTGGGCAAAGTACCATAGGATCTGTTTTTGCAGCCCACTTCCAGAAATTCTAGAAAAATGTACAAAATTATTCTGGACCTCTATTTATGTCAAAACCTTCCTTAAGGTGTTATCTTTCAACTAAAATTGGTTTCATCGAAAAACATTAAGCGGTTTGCAAGAAAATCAATTTGTCGTAACGGTCAACGGATCTGGACAGAACCTGGACAGCGCTGGAATATTTTCTAAATAACTTAGAATCTGGAAAAGCAACCCCATTTCCGAAAAATGTTCTAGAAACTAGATTAAATTCTCTATGAATCATAGGAAGGCCAAGTCCGGTGAAGGATCTAAAATAGTCCTTTCATTTTAATCTTTATGTGATATTAAATCTGGAAATTTTATTATGTGTGGATATTTTATACCCTTGAGTTCATGAGATTGCTCATTAGCTTATGATCATATCTTGGCATGATGTTATATGTCTTGTGGTTATGTTATTTACCTTTCTCATCTTAAGAATGCATGCTTATATGGATATTGTTGTCTTATAAGTTGGACTAACCTTGTTGTAAAATATTTAACTCAACGGGAAACCTAATTGGGAGGGTATTGGGTTTTCGGATACTTGAGAAATAAAAAGATGAGAAATGTAACGTCCTCAAAATAATACATAGATCCCATCATTTTAGACATGTAATGGTATAAAGAAATCAATACCTTTCCATTCATCAGAGTAGTTCTTACAACAGTATTACATGTTAACAACAAAAGCAATTGCCCTACAAGCTTACAGCTTTCCAAGTTAACACTTGGTACACAAAAGAAGAGTACTAACTCTATACAAAATAAGCCATTGGCTTGATATACATGTAATACAAACAAAATAATCAAAAGAAAGTCTTCAACTCTCATATCCATCCAAGCTAAGTCCTTGGAGGTGGCATGCTACCTGTACCTGAAAATAATGTCCCATATAGGGTGAGCCAATGCCCAGTAGAGATATGCTAAACACAGTATGAGTAGTAACTAAGACATTAGCAATTGATAAATGTTTAATTTCCATAAATCAATCCATAACCCGTTTACATTACACGACCACCGTGTTCATCTTTCATTTCATTTTCCATTTTTCATCATTTTCCCAATTTACATCAACGGCTTAGAACCTGGCCAACCACTTATATGAGGCAAAGACTCATATTAAACGCTTCCCGCGTTACAATAGATAAACATACTAGTTGTATCAACCTCTCAACCGATAAGCATACAAGCTGTATCCACATTTCAACAGATAAGCATATTAGCTATATCAACACTTCCAAAGATGAGCATATAAGCTGTATCTATACTTTAACTGACAAGCATATTAGCTGTATCAGTGGAGTCCATCCCCTATCTCCTCCCAAACAACATCTGGTTTAGAGGTCCATCCCCTATCTTCTCCTAAACCGTGGAGTACATCCCCTATCTCCTCTCACACACACAATGTATATACATATAAGTCATATACACAATCAACCAATACATAACGTTAATGTATTCTATCTACCGTCATACTCTATGACATATCCAATTGATTAGTTTTAGTTTGCCTAATCATCATGCATTGTCTACAACAATCAAAACTACCCTCCACCGGTAGCCCCAACAATTATTTCTAAACAGATAATAAAAGCTCCAACAGATAAAATATCAATGTTTTCAAAAGTGAGCGATTAATAAATCCAACTCCACTATTTTACCATATAATGAGTCAATTCATTATTTCTAACTCAATTCCATATAACCACAATTATCCCAAATTAATTATACCAATTAATTTATACAACAAATTAGGGTTTTCTACCCCATTTCCAAACATTGACCCAATGGTCTATAGATCAACAACCAACAACAATATCATTATCTTGAAATCTAAAATCTACACATTTTTAGAATCAAAATAACAAACCCCTTTTTATCATTTTCAAACCCTAACTCCCAAACTCAATCATTTAACAAAATGCCCAAAAATCTATGTCAAAACCCATAGTAGTGAGTAGGAATCCCTACCTCAAATTCGGAGCCCAAGGAAAGAAGATGACGAAAATGAAGATGCTCCAAATCCCAAAATTTTCAGATTAGAAGATAGCCCTCGATGATCCTCACAACTTTTACAAAGGCCCAAGGTGAGGAAGTCACTCTAGCTAGATCAATCCTAAGAGAGAAGTTAGGTTTTAGAGTGAGGTGTTCAACAATGGAGTTTTGGAAAAGTAAGAGAGAGAAGAGGATGTGAAAAAGTGATCCAAAAAGTCGGATCTCGGCTTTATATAAAAGTCTCCCCGCTCGAGCGTGGAACCCCCGCTCGAGCGTCACTCACAGACTCCCGTTCAAGCGTCAAAAATCCCGCTTGAGCGGCGGATACACACTTCCAGAACTTTACACTGAACCAGGTCCCCGCTCGAGCGTCAAAATTCCCGCTCGAGCGTCACACACAAACTCACGCTCGAGCGTCCAACACTACAGAAGAAATACTGGGAGATGGGAAAACACGCTCGAGCGTCAGAACTCCCGCTCGAGCGTCAAAAACTCCGCTCGAGCGTGAAGGCAGAAATCTGGGCAACTACACTTGGTTTCTAAGTTCAACCAACCTGTAACAAACCTGCCCAACACATCCTATAACTCAAATACAAGGTATAAAAGGATGCAAACAAGATATAAGCAACTACTAACATCTACGGAAACAAATCTGGATCACCGTACACAAGGGGTAAAACCCGGGATCGCTATAAGAAATGTGATATATGGATTGTTGGGATGCGTTCCCTATTTGAAAGTTAAAGTCTTGCGCAAGTGGTTTTCGGAACCCTTGAACGGAGCAGTTGTATTCGGACCCTAGGTGGTTTGGTGTAAGGAGGGATTCAGGCAAGGCCCTATTTTACCGTCTCTTTTGAGGCCCTGCGGTTGGCGCTACACGGTACATAACCGTTGGTAGGCATCCGAGGTTAGGTCTGCAACAAAGCAGCAAAAGAGGGGGCATACCGAATAATCCGCGTCCGATTCTTGTGGTTGGGAGGACGAAATCTCTTTGGGGGATTTCTAGTTGCTAACAACCTAACTTAACCCTTTATTTATTTAATTGAGTATGTGCTTTATTACTTGATGTTATAATTGTGATTGTGTATTGGACTGGGAAAAAGGGGTAGGGTGTGTGTGTGTTTACTGGGCATTCAAAGCTCACGGCATATCATGCCAGGTGACGAAGCGGAACTCATAACTGGAGACGACGAGCCCGAAACTTTTGAAGACTTTTGGCTATCCTAGAAAAAAAAAATATATATATATATATAAGAAGTTTCTCTTTGGATGTTTTGTAAAGACTCATTTGAAGACTTAAGATTTCTTCTGGAATGTAATGTAATGGAACCATCTTTTGAGTTATATATATATTGATTGTTATGTATTTATATTCTATGTATGAACCTTATCGTTACTTATGAGACCTTATGTCAATACCTTTTAAGATCTGTCAAAAGGGTAGTGCGCTGCCTAAGAAAGCTGGACTTAGAAGGGAGGCTAATTTGACTCCTCCGACGATCTGGGATCTTACTCGGTTATTGACCATAGGACTCATTAGTGACTCTCCCTTGACTGCAACCAATGGTGTAGAATCGGGGCGTCACAAAAGCCAATTTTATTGATTGTGGCCTATTGATTGTAGTCAAATCTAATTTTATTGATTCTGGTTTGCCGATTATGGTCTGTCGATTCAGACTATAAATCCTAATTTCGAATGATGACAAAAGTTGGAAGGCAAGATGAAGTATAAGAAGATCTAAAGTATGGCATGAAAACATCTTGTAAAACACAATCACATGATGTTCCAGTAAATGGATTTCCATGGAAGGAAGTGTAGAGAAAAATAGATGAAATGATTTGTTTTTGTAAAGATGAAATATATTGACGTGAGAATGAAATTTTATATTTACAAGAAAAAATTTATTATCTTGATTGGCAAAAATTTCAAGTAATAGTGCCGTTATCATATTATTTGAGATAAGAAACACGAAATCATTTTAATAAAGTGATTGGTCAACTGAATGATCAAATTGACCATTTTGAGATTGAAATTCATTAATGAAAGGAAACATTGAAAATTCTTACAAAAGTCAAAATTTATGGCTTTTCAATTATTATTCCTACGCCTTTAAAAGTTGTGAATGATGAAAAAGTTAATTCATCAATTGTTATGGGCAAAAAAACAAAAGGCCATGAGAATAAAAATTCCATGGCAGGGGGGCAATTTCACAAGAGAAATCTTTTATGGGTTTTCAAAAAATGTTTCTAACCCATTAATATGTGGAAAAAAAAAATTCAACCCTTTGTTGCAACTTATAGTTCAGAGAGTGATGCAAACAATGTGGTGAAAAGGTGTGATTTTAAGCCAACTATGGGTGAAAATTATGAACAATCAAATGTTCGTGAATTTGAAATTTTTGACATTATTCAACATGTCAACATGTATGAGTTTTTATGGCCATCTACGAGTTTTGTTATCTCAAATCTCTTTTGGATATGTGGATCACACCAAAATTTGATTTTAGTAAAATGGTTAATGAACCAATGTTGTTTGGAAAATATGTTTAGAGATATTATACAAAGAATGACTCATAATAAAACTTCCAGTGTTGGAATGTTTTCTTTATTGGGTTTCAAATCTTTAAAGTCAGGCTACTGTCGATCATAGAAAAAGAAAAAAAAAAGGTATTTCCATGAGTAGTCAGGTTTAAATTTTACAACTCTTCAAGAACTTGAGATTTCTCATTCTTAAAGAGTTGGGGGGCATTGTTTGCATCATAAATATTTTTTTTTTGTCGATTGTGACCTGTCAATTGTGAGCAAATCCAATTTTATTAATTGTGGCTTATTGGTTGTAGTTAAATCTAATTTTATTGATTTCGATTGGCTGATTATGGTCTATCGATTCAGATTATAAATTATATTTTCAAGATTAATTATGACCACATTATTATTATTATTACTATTTTATGGTTATTGTTATTTTCAATTTGTGCAGGCAGTGGTTGGAACATGGTGGCAAAGTGGGGCATAAATATTGGAGAAGTTATTCCCATAAAGTGTGGCACATGGTTGGAAACAAAACTGTCGAGGCAGTTGCTTGTGATTTGTTTGAAGTTTACAACCTATATAAAGAGGCCAAAGAAGGACGAGAAGAGGGATCAAGAAATCATCAAACTCAGTAGAGTCTTTTATTTATTTTTAGGAGTAGTTTACCTTAATTCTTAGGAATAGATTATCATAGTTTTTAGGAGTAGCTTTCAACAATTTGTAACCTTATAAACATAAAATATTTCTATAGAAGTTTTTCTGTGTTTACTTCACTTTTTCAACTGTTAATTGTTCCAAAGACGTCCTTGTACTTTCAAGGCATTAGAACCTTTACACAGTCGTTTGATTTTCTATTTGGTTGTTTGGTTAAAATTATTGTTAAGTCTCTATCGATCAAGGCTTAGCATAGTTTTTACTAACAGGTTATAATTTATTCTCAATACACCCTATAGTCCTTTTCAAATTATCCTTCAAGGTACACCTGAATAATAAACAAATCAAAAATCACAAATTGCATCCCTTTGAAAACCTTTTCAAATACCCTTAAACAAATTTTTCGTTACAGTTATTCATTTTGTTCATATACAAGAAAGGATGGCACCAACAAAAGACAACGACGTCGGCAAATCCGAGAAAATAAAATCCAATGAAAGAGAAAAAAATTGAAAAATGTGATAACTGCCATTGTTGAAAAATCATTATGGGTGTTCTTATGTAAGGCGTTGGGGGGGAAGAGTTGTGGTCTTGTGGGGAGTATTTTGAGTGCAAAGTTACCTTCCATGGTTATCTTTTTTGTTTTTCCTTTTTTTTTTTAACCATGACATTTGACCTGTTAAAAATTCTCACAATTGATGTTGATGATAATTGTGAGTTGAAAAAAAAATAATTAAAACTTTGACAAGAAGATGAAAAGAGTTGAATATGAAAAATACATATAAGTAGTTTGGGTGTAACCATGAAACAAAAAATAATATTTTATTTTAGAGTTTAATGTGTATTGTCCTTATTAGTAAATTTACATTAGGGTATAATAGAAACTAAAATTTCAAAATTTTAGTTAGGCACACTAATTTATTATTTGGGTGCAAATAGAATCACCGGTATTAAAGTAAAACCCAAGTTCAATTAATTTTGTGCAACCTATTAGAGCATCTCCAGCAAGCATAGCTAAACTAGTTGCCCAAAATTTCACTTCACTACTTTAACTAGTCACTTTTTAAACATATATTCCAACAAACTCTCCACTTTTAAGTATATTCTTTTAAAATATTATTATTCTTAAACAATCTTCTTTTAAACATGTTTTGGACATCCTCCCAGTCATTTACCATCCGCCAGGACATCTCTCAGTCATCCAATTATTGTAATTCTAATCTTTTGGTTTTATTTAGAATTATTTGATGCCTTAAAAGTACCAAAAGCATGCAAAGAAGTAGGCAACCAGGGCAAAGCAACGGACTAGACAACCGAACTAGGGCTGGACAACAAAGTAGGAAAAGACCTTTGGGTGGTCGACTAGGTGGTCGATCGGGTGGATGACTAGGTGGTCAACCACTTGGTGGAAGTTTTGCTCACTTTAGTGCCAAAATGGGAAATGAGGGAAGGAAAAATTAATAAAAAAATTAAAAGGTGTATGAATAGTGCCTCGCTTGTCCTAGTGAGTAACTGTAACTTTCAACCATTTTGGTGAGGCTTGAACGAGTATGCTAGAGGAGTGTTTTTTGCTTCTAAGCTAGCTTCTTTGGCTAAAAAGTGAAAGAAATGAGGCTGCTGAAGATGCTCTTACAACATTAAGTTAGGCCCGATCCTTAAGCCACCAACTTATCTAAAACTTATGTTCTATGGGCTAGGGTACAGGTGCATATCTAGAAGTCGAATTTATCAAATTTTAAATTTAAAGATATGCGAACTTAGCAAAGTGGGGTCATATTTTATATTTTTAATCTATTATGTGGGATAAAATTGTATTACATTTAACAATATATACAAGTAATAAGTGTTAAATACAAGTTATACTAGGGATCCCAAATAATCCACCAAATTTTCTACCCAATCTCTCACATAGGTGGATTTTCCTAAATACAAATATATAAGAAGTACTCGATAGAAAAGATTGGACACATGTCCCACACCCTTATCAAAGTATTGTATATCCAACACATAAGGGTGTAAAAATGGCCCAGCCCGACCCACTTGGGGTCAGGCCTAGTGGGCTCTCGCCAAAAATCAGGCTAGGCCGGGCCACTCAAGCAAAATCTTGGCCCAATCCTAAGCCCAAGCCTAGGGGGGTACTCGGGCCTCGGGCAAGTTGGTGGGCCGAGCTTGGAATTTATTTATTTATTTTATATATATTTTTCCACAAAATAGCTTGAAAACGATATATAGCCTTGGGCTGGACCTTAGAGTAAGCCTTGAGTGGCCCGGTGGGCTGGGCCCCAAAACACATGGTCCAAGCCCATGCCCAAGGTCACGGGCTGGACTTGGGCTCGAGTCTAGATGGGCCTAGTTGGGCCGAGCTGCTTTCAGGCTTCAAGTGGGCCACAGGTCAGTGGGCCAATTTTACACCTCTACCAATATATGTATTTAATTTATTTTGAAGAGTTAATATAACATAACCTAAAACTAACCCAAATAAAGCCCTAGTTTCAATTCTAATGCTGGGTCCCATACCCATGTAAGACATTTGGTAGAAATGTTAGTAAAATATTTAGGATTCCTAACATTTTTCTTTTACTTAACTAGCACATATCCATCCAAATGTGTCAAGCAATTAGGTTATATTTCTTGCCCATAAAATAATTTTTGCCGTGGTCACCAATTTAAGTTATATTCAAAATTTGAACTATTTTCTTAAGCCTAACAAGAAACGTTGGAAGATCATTCAAATTAAATCTACTTTGACAAGTAATTGGCTCATGTTTTAGGAGATTGCACAAAAATTCCCTCCGTTTGATTAGAATGAAGAAAAAGTGGAAAATTAAAATAAAAGAAAGTGAAATGAAATATATATATTCTTGCAAGTATTGGATTAAAATTAAAATTTTGCAAGAAAAAAATAGATAAATTTGAATTTTAATTATATATAACCATTTATATTGTATTTACTCGTGTTTTTACAACAAGTTAGACACCAAATGACAATACTAATATGGGTTGTATAAGGAAATTTAACATGTATTGTACAAGAGGGAAATTCCAACCATAGAGGAAAGTGAACTTATTTTGAAAGGAAAAAAAAAAAATGGTAGGAACTTCAAATAAACTAGGGGGACTTAAGTGTAATTCTTAATAGATGGGCTTATTGTCCAATACGTCCTATGAAAATTAAAGACATTTTTTTTTTATCAAACACTATTAAAAAACGTCACTAATTATTAATTTTCAGCGACAGTTTGAAAATTGTCACAAAAAAAGTCACTAATTTTTAACTTTTAGTGATGGTTTAAAAAATTCGTTAAAAAAAAAAAATCACTAATTGTAAGTTTTAGTGACAATTTATAAAAATAGTGACAAAAAAAAGTCACTAATTGTCGATTTTTAGCGGTATATGCAAAAAAATCGTTACAAAAAATTATTTTTAGCGCCGATTTTATTATGACTTATTTTCAATAAGACTTGATGGAAATTAAATCAAACTATTATGACTTATTGGCAGTTTACATAATTTATAATTCACTTGAAATTCATAGCATTGCTCAAAATAAATTGAAAGGTTTGAAGTCTAAGAACTTGAAACAAAATAGAAAGAAAATCTTATATGCAACTTGATTCCATTAAGGGTGTGTTTGATTTGGGGGATTAGGGGGGGACTATTTACTATTCGGATTGCTTATCCGAAGGAGTGAGTAGTCCATCGTTTGTTTTTTTTTTAGTCCGTCGGATATGGAGTCTGGCCGGACTCTTTATCCCCCATATGGGTTATGCTATCCCGAGGGGTGTGGGACAATTTTGAGGGGATTGTTTACTGTTGGGATTAGGTGGTAAAATGACCATTTTGACCCTCTACTATTTAATTATGTATTATATTTAGTAAAATTCAATAAAATTTAAATGTCTCAATTTAAAAATAAAATAATTTTATTTAACTTTTTATTGATGTTTTATTTATTTAATTTTTTAAAATAATTTTTTGTTGATGTTTTATTTTAAAATTTTGTTTATATTTTATTTAATTTCATTATTTAAATGTTAATAGATGTTTTATTTAATTTCATTGTTTAATGATTATTATTTTTAAAAACAAATAACATATATTTTAATTAAAAAAAAATAACATATATTTTTATTGATATTTTATTTATTTTATTTATTTAATTTAAAAAAAATAAATTTATTTAATTGTGTAAAAAATAAAATAAAATAAATTTTTATTTAATCTAACTAAAAATAATTAAAATATTAAAGATATGTTTAATATTGCTATTACTTAATAAATAATTGAAAAATGGTAAAATAGTCTTTTGTTCATTTATCCTATCCAGTCCGTACAACCAAACGTTGGATTCACTAAAAATAGTCCTTTCTAGACATCTAATCCCATGAAAAAACAAACACAGGGTACATATCCAATCTAACCAAATAGTCCGGGGGATTCACAGTCGCAGGACTCAAGTCCGATGGATTCTAATCCCCCCTTATTCAGTCCGTCCAATCAAACACACCCTAAAGGGATATTTACCAGTAAATCTCATCTCACAAATAGTTATCTCGATCAGTCTCAACTTTGTTCTATTGATTTGATAAGTCCTATTAGTGGAGAGATTGTTTCCTGTGTGGTCCTCGTATGCACATTGTGTGTTACTTACCTTTTAACCATGCCACATTACATACACATGTAGACGTCCCCGAACGCCCCGGGAGGGTTAGGTCCCGTTCTGTTCATATTGGGGTCACTACAGTTCAAGGACTCAAATGTCACGGTTCTCAATCTTGAACCAAAGAGTCCAAATCCGGCAAATCGTTTTGAAAACAGATTTTTTGAAAGAAGTGCCAAACATGGACTGCTTTGCCAGATAACAGAGTCGCCACCTAAATATTTTTTTTAAAATGGGAAATTTAGGAAACCCTGACTCGGTGCCAAAGGCCACGTGTCCGTCATCACCAAAGTTGCCTCGGCTCGGGAACTTGGGTACGATTGGGGAAGGTCACTTCGTGAGCACCCCCGCTCGCCCGGTCAAAGACCGGCCTCTACTAACCATGATATCTGTTTTTGAAAACATTGTATGCTCTTATTCCGGTTATTAGCCTAGGTTACTATGTGATGCTCGCAGCAAATAAGTATAGACTGAGCCGCCTGAATTGGAACAAAACACTTCATGTTTGTTTGTTTGAAAATGGTTTGATGGTGCTACCCGCAGGTAGGTTAAGACGCGGATTTGCCACCCTCAGGTGGGCTTAGAAAAACATGATTTTGCCACTATCTAGTGGGCTTAAAACAAACATTTGATGAATTGTCCAATCCAAGCAACACAGCCTCCACCCACAGGCATTCAAGGCAGTTATATCACATAAGCATCTAGCCTCATGGTAAGCATGCTATCATGGCAACACTCACACGCATGCAAGGATGCTAAAGCATAAAACTCACCGAGTACTCCAAGCCAAAACAGAAAACTGATTAGAAATCATGCATGATCCTAATTATACTGAATTGCCTAATGCAACACATGCAAAGATGCAAACTATAGCATGCTCGGCTATTCTAAACATGGCATATGGAATGCTACAACTAACACGTATTCAATTTGGAATTGAAATACAATGCAGTTTGTATGATGCGCCGAGCCCGGTGCGTGCAAAACAGATGAATGATGCAACATGCTATCATACTGTATGCTAATTGAAATATGCCCTATATCTAACCATCGTAAGCGGATAAATAAAAGGGAGAAAGAAATGGGGGTTGGAAGACATACATCGCACACACCCACACTTATTACAGTTATGCCCTCGCGCAGAGGGTCCGAATAATAATACAGTCCGAAATAATACAGATTTCTAAATAATTAACAAATTAAAGAAGAAAGCGGTAAACTGGCTTGCAAGCCAGGGGCTGCCTCGCTTTTGATGAATATTGCATTTTGGGCTGCCTTTGCACGGAAATCCACTGGGATGCCCAATTTAGCCTCTGTTTGCAACGTTTCTCGAAATACGTGCCAGACTCTGAAAAGTTGTTGATTCCTCATTTTGCTGCAACAGAGAGCAGGAAAAGGGCATAGCAATGCATTTCACAAATATATGCATACCTCGATCCTCGTGCCACCAATCACGCATCTCGATGCATGATGGCCGAGGGGTCAGATTGCACAACTCAATATAGGATGAATGTAGATGAATGCTACAACAAAACCTAACTCCATCATGGGTAATCCGGAGTGTCGGTGACTGGGGAATTGAGACCCGTTTCGTCACTCGGAGTACGAAACGTGCCTCGTTTCCCGTGCCCGGGTTAACTCCTATCCCGAACACGATGCGATATGCATGATATGCATGAAATGCAACTAAGATACAGCCTAGTATGCACAATGCTGTGAGAATGAGATGAAAATGAGATGAAAATGAGATGCCTCGAAAAGCGCGCACGCGTGCACGCAAACTGAGGTGATGATGTGAAATGCAAATCGGATAAAACCGAAGTGCCTCGAAATGTGTGCCCACGGGCACGCAAACCGAGGCGATGATATGAAATGCAAATCGGATAAAACCGAAGTGCCTCAAAATGCGTGCACACGGGCACGCACATCGAGACGATGATATGAAGTGGAAATCAGATAAAACCGAAGTGCCTCGAAATGTGTGCCCACAGGCACGCACATCGAGGCGATGATATGAAGTGGAAATCAGATAAAATCGAAGTGCCTCGAAATGTGTGCCCATAGGCACGCACATCGAGGCGATGATATAAAGTGGAAATCGGATAAAACCGAAGTGCCTCGAAATGTGTGCCCACAGGCACGCACATCGAGGCGATGATATGAAGTGGAAATCAGATAAAACCGAAGTGCCTCGAAATGTGTGCCCACAGGCACGCACATCGAGGCGATGATATGAAGTGGAAATCGGATAAAACCGAAGTGCCTCGAAATGTGTGCCCACAGGCACGCACATCGGGGCGATGATATGAAGTGGAAATGCAAATTGGGCTTAAACTAACATGAGTGGACCTCAGCCACACTCACATCAGATGCCGTCGGGTAAAACAGAGGTGCCTCGAAGTGCGTACCCACGGGCACGCAAACCGAGGCATGGCCCGAAGGCATGAACTGGCACGGGAAATTTTATGCAAGCATGCAAACCAAATTTCAACACCTAAATGAAGGGGAAAACAGTCCCGAAATGATACGAAATGACAACCAATGCATGAAATCATCCCGAAATGTGATTTTAAGTACCCGAAATGGCCTATAGCCATACTAACATGCACAACATGATCATGACATGCAAACCAGTAGCAAGGCAGCCCCAAATATGGCATTTTTTCAGTAACAAACAAAGCTAAATAACAACCACAAGCATGGCAAAAATAGCTTGCAAAAACGGGGAAAAAGAGAGGAATTACAAAGCAAGTAGTATATACAATGATCAAACCAGAAAAATCAGTTCTAAAAAATTGAAGAGGGGCCAAAAACATGCATATTTACAGTAGATTAGATCCTCCAATTCAGTATGTAGATATGCTTAAAATAGCATGCAAAAATGAGCCAATAAAGGGCTACAACATGAGGTACCATATGCAATCACCAAAAAACTTTGAACCCTTAACAAAACATGAAGAATGAGTCATTTCAAGACACTCTCTAAGCCTGATGAAGGCTCAAATCAGTAGCTAAGCAAGCCTAACAAAGCATGCAATTTTACGGAAAATAAGGGGGGGACAACATGAAGTACCAAAAGCATGCATCAAAAAACTTTGGATCCTTAACAAAACATGAAGAATAGGAAAAAATAAGGCTCTGTCTAGGCCTGATGAAGGCTGAAATCAGTGGTCAAATAAGCTCAAAAAGACATTCAAGATGGGGCCAAAGAGAGGTATAAAGAGAGGTACAACATGGAGGCCTCAAATCAATTTGATCCCTTCTACAATGTTGTAGAGGGACCTAAAATAAACTCAATCTCAGTTAATAGAATGCTCCAAAATAAATGCATATAGGCTAAAAGTAGCATGCAAGTTTACGGTAAAATGGAGGAATTTCAAAGGAAGTGCATGCTAGAGCCACCAAACATGATGGAGCCCTTCTTAATGTTGAATAGGGACTCAATATAAGCCTACTCACAGTTAATGTCATGCTTGAAAACAGATCACACATAATCCAAACAAAGCATGCAATTTAAAGGCGTAAAGAGTGATATTGAAGCAAGTGTATGAAGGAGACACCAAACAGGTTGAGCCCTTCTACAAAGTTGTAGAGGGGATCAAAATAAGCATAAAACCAGAAGGGGTCAGAGCCCAAAACAGATCACAAGTAGGGTAAAGATTTGAAGCCAGATTATGCAAGAAAAATGGAACTAGAGGCTTACCCTTGAAGACTATGCTTTTGCTACCTCTTGCCTTGATGAAAGTTGCTTCTTAGCCCTTGAAAAGCACTCCTTTGTTGCTGGAATGAAGGTGGTGTTGGTGGTGCTTAGGGTTGATGAAGGATTGGCCTAGGAACTCAAAGGTTTTTAGGATTTTTGAATAGGAAAATGGAGGTTTTGGGAGAGAGGTTTGTGAGATCAAAATTTCTAACCCTAGCAAAGGAGGAGGGCAGCCCTTCAAATAGGGAAGAAAAGGTGTAAAAGGGGAGGGAATTGCATCCAAGCATTCCCTCCCAAAATATCCCCCGGATGCCCGGGATATTTTGAAAAATATCCGGACAGCTGGAAAGAGGGCTGGAAAGCAGAAAGCTGGTCGGCCAGGTAAATTTCTGGGAGGTGGCCGGCCGGCCACCCCACCTGGTCGGCCAGCCACTCACCCTGGCCGGCCGGCCATGGCCCAAAAATGAAGTGCAAATTTTCTGGCCGACCACCATGCAATGGTGTCCTCCCAGATGTGTAGAACAAGGTTCCAAGGTCGGAAATTGGCAACACTGAAGCAGGAGCCACAACATAGAGCTTGAAGGAGGGGCTCAAAAATGAAACTTTGAATTGCTGGCCGACCATGCTCTTTTAGGGTCCTCCCATGTCCCCTGATCACAGATATGTAGCTTTGGTTGGAAGAAAATGGGCCTAGGGTGTTCAACATTGGCCCGGAAGTGAGCAAAACGGCGCCGGAGGAGCGAAACTGGTTATCTGGGATAATTGCTGGCCTCCTACCCTCCAGTGATCTTCCTAATGTTGAAACAGAGGTACCTGCCAAAATTGAACAAAAACTAATGAGAAATGAACGCTCGGGGCCCAAACCGCGCAGTTCGGGGTCCCGAAAATGGGCTGTAGGCACCGGAAGTGGTGTTCAGCAGCGAAGTGGGTATCAGAGGCCCCAGTGTTCCTCGGAATGATAAAACAGAGGTACCTGCCAAAAATCGGAGAAAACCGATGCGAAATGAATGCTCGGGGGCCAAACCGCGAGGTTCGGGGCCCGAAAACCGGCTGTAAGCACCGAAAGTGGCATACGGCCACGAAGTGGGCATCAGGGGCCCCAGGGTGCTTCATAATGATAAAACAGAGGCACTTGTCAAGAACCGGAGGAATCGGAGACGGTTGGGCAGTCCCCCGAGGCACGCGGCCTGACGGCTCCGAAAACCGGGAACCGGGCTCCGAAATGGGCAGAATGGCCTACGGCCACAAAAAGTAGCGCACGGCCACCGAGAGATAGTCTACAGGACTAATCCCTTCCCTCAGGAAAGAAAACAGAGAAAACCGAGTCTGGTTCGCAAACCGAGACAAGGCACAGAAGAGGATTCGGAAGTTCGGAGGCAGGGCGCACGGCCGCGACTCTGGGACTTCTGAACGAGCACAGTATGCAACATCACCGAGCGCTCAATCGGTGACGTCTGAGTCTTAAGGTCGGTCAAAAATGGGGTGTCTACAGTTGCCCCTCTTTAACAGAACTCGGAAGTCAAGAAGTGACGAGAGTGAATGTCAAGCCTAAGACGACCCATTTTTGACAAGGCCGAAGACTTAGACAATCAAACAGGATAAACAGAGATATATGCCCGCAGGCGTGCCCGCAGGCAGGGGGCAAAATGCAAAGCGGTATGCACAGAGCCAGATGATCATGCAAGTGCAGCAAACTGTAATGAGGCAAGTATTGACAAATAGATGCAACAGTTTTAAGCAAGAATGCAAAGCAACAACTACATTTCATGCAGTTAGGAATGCGGAGAATTATTCAATTCTCGTCGCGTCTCACACGGAGAAGATACGATACCTGCGCGATTCGTCTGGTCGCACCAGCCTCAAATGAACCGTACATACAATATCGTGCCTGCCAAATAGAGAAATTCAACAAGAACAATATGCAACAACATATATTCAATGTGATTCCTGAAAGTTTGGCACACGCGGTGCCGGCGGGTGAATGCATAAAGCAGTGTGATACAGGTAAGGTACGCAAGATAGCGCGATGCAACGCACTAACAAGTGCAGGTGAGATGCGCAAGATAGCACGACAAAATGTATGAACAATGCAAGTAATGTGCACAAAATAGTGCGATGCGCAAAATAGCGCGAGTGAAATGTAATGCACTAACAAGTGCAGGTGGGACGCACAAGATAGCGCAAATGATACAATGCACAAAATAGTGCGATACGCTAAACAGCGCGATTGATTTGAAATGCACAAGATAGTGCGATACGCTAAACAGCGCGATTGATGTGAAATGCACAAGATAGTGCGATACGCTAAACAGCGCGATTGATTTGAAATGCACAAGATAGTGCGATACGCTAAACAGCGCGATTGATTTGAAATGCACAAGATAGTGCGATACGCTAAACAGCGCGATTGATTTGAAATGCACAAGACAGTGCGATACGCTAAACAGCGCGAGTGATTTGAAATGCACAAGACAGTGCGATACGCTAAACAGCGCGAGTGATTTGAAATGCACAAGACAGTGCGATACGCTAAACAGCGCGGGTGATTTGAAATGCACAAGACAGTGCGATACGCTAAACAGCGCGAGTGATTTGAAATGCACAAGACAGTGCGATGAAATGCATCTTCTATGCAAGTATGGGGCATTTTCTATGCAATAGTGAAAGCAAGCATTTTCTATGCATGAATCATAATGATGCGCGGCACGCATGCAACAGCAGTGTATAAGAAAGTTCACATTCTATGCAATAAAGGATCATCAAATATATACTCTGGTGTCTCTGATTTGCCTCTTAGAGGGCTTCACAACATACTCAGCTCAAAAGGGACACACCTTGTTCATATCGGCAAGAGATAACATCTGCTGCTGCTTTAATTGCCGTTCTGACTTGAAGCAGGCTTACACTTGAGGTAGAGGCGCACTCATACTTCGGTAGCATTGACAAGGCCTGAAGAGGTGCACCTGGAATGCAGTCTCGGATTTTGCTAAGGTTGAAACATGCTAAGATGCTCCAAATTTTCCTCTTTTCTTTTGCTTTGCAGTCCGAACCGAAATAGCTTCAAATAGGCCTTTGCTCTACTGTTCACACTTATCGGGGGTGGACCCTGCGGCTTTTTGAAAGAACCAATTCTGTTTTGCACAAATGTGGAGAATGGCACAGCACTCTGAGCACAAAACGATTTTTTGAAATTGAGAAATGAGTAAAGGGTTCTCAACCGGGTATTGAGCCTACGACTGAACATAGCAAAACGACTTAACAAGGAAATAAAAGGCACACAACCTAGACACATCGAGTACACTTGAATGACTCAAAACAAAAAACGAGATGAAACAAAAAGACACGACACTCAGACGTGCACAGGGAGCCTGTTTCACCGGGTAGTGTTTCCCACCCTTTCTCATTGAGGTTCTAACATCACTCGGCCCTCAAGCTCTGTTTTTCTGAAAAAGCCCTTTTCTCATTTTTTCTCTCATCGCACATCTCTCTATTCTTCAATCTCTCATTTTTCAATCCCTCCCCTGGGTGGTTGATGATAAGCATAAAGTCACTCAGACGTGCACAGGGAGCCTGTTCACCGGGTAGTGTTTCCCACCCTTTCTCATTTGAGGTTCTAACATCACTCGGCCCTCAAGCTCTGTTTTTTTGAAAAAGCCCTTTTCTCATTTTTTCTCTCATCGCACATCTCTCTATTCTTCAATCTCTCATTTTTCAATCCCTCCCCTGGGTGGTTGATGATAAGCATAAAGTCACTCAGACGTGCACAGGGAGCCTGTTTCACCGGGTAGTGTTTCCCACCCTTTCTCATTTGAGGTTCTAACATCACTCGGCCTCAAGCTCTGTTTTTCTGAAAAAGCCCTTTTCTCATTTTTTCTCTCATCGCACATCTCTCTATTCTTCAATCTCTCATTTTTCAATCCCTCCCCTGGGTGGTTGATGGATAAGCATAAAGTCGTGGGCTCTTGCTCCTAGCGTGCAGCTAGTGAGTTTCTTCTGCTCACAACAGTGAACTTCCCCCACAGAGGGGCTACACTACAACTGAGTGTGTAGCAAATTTGCAGCTGATATTGGTTGATGATGCACTGCTAGGGAGTTTGGGTGTGGTTAGATCTGTCAGACAAAGGAGTGGAATATTTTGATCCGTTCCAGTTCGTGCTTCGCACTTGGCTTGATACCTCGCTGCTTGAAGGGTGAGAGAGCCTTCAGCACTTTGTTGTTAGCTTCAATTGTGCCCTTTTTATTGGCATGTAGAGTGCCCTTCTTGGCAAATGCATTGATAACGGGGAAAAGACAGAACACCTGACTCCACTGTGCCCTTAGTTCATTGTTTTGACTATTTTTTGTTTTTGCTTTCTACTAAAACAATTTTGACCAACATGAGGGTTAGATTAACATGCTTGTTCAATTTTTGATTTGAAATCACGCAAGTCAGGCTATGAGCACTGAAAATTTTCCTTTTTTGGGTCCAAGAAATGGTCTAGTTTTTTTGTGGAAAAGATGAAACAATTCTCGAGAAAATTAGTCAACCTCAGTAAAAATTCTCAAAAACTATTTTTGCAAACGGCCACTGCTCAACGAGCGTAGAACCCACTCTCGAGATGCACAACCTCAGATTCGAAGGAAAATTGCCCCTTGCTGGAGGGGAGCTGCATGGCAACGGAAAGTTGCCCCTTGTTTAAACGGCATCGCGGCACATTGAATGGCAACGAAAAGTTGCCCCTTGTTTGGATGATGCCACAGCGCATTATAATCAGTCCTCAGAGCGACGAACACAACCAGACTCTTGGATACAGAGAAGGCGAAGATGACCAAAACCATCGCATGGACACAATTGATTTGGAAGTGTTTATGGCTGGACTTCAGAATGAAGTTGCCTACGTATCCCAAAGATGGGAATCAAGCCTTACGTAGTTCGGGGTTAAGGTACACTCGGGTATTTAACCTCTCCTTTTTATGCTCTAACTTTTGCCAAGGCGCCTGTTGCAGGTTTTCAACCTTGCGAGCTTTGTTTTTCTTTTCTTTTCTTTTCATTCTTTTCTTTTCATTTTCATTTCTTTTCTTCTTCTTTTTTCTCTCTTTTTTTTGTATTTTTCTGTGTTGTTTTTTTTTTTTCTTTTCTTTTTTTTTCTCTTTTTTTTTTTTTTTTTTTTTTTTTTTTTTTTTTTTGTCTCGCTCTAACTTTTGCCTGGGTCGCCCTTTCGGGTTTTCGGCCCAGCGAGCCTCTCAAAGGGTAAAAGTGTAACAGGTCCATGCCAAGTGGTTTTAAGATCCTGAAGTCATCTGAATCCAGGAAAATGACTGCTGTATTGATTTGCAAAAGGATCCATCTTTGGCTCTTCGAGCACATCGGATATTTTTGCCCCTAGTTCGAAGGGTACTTCTGATTTAGCTTCGCAAGCTTCTTCTGATGAGGTCTGATCTTCTTGATCTGACTTTGGTGCTTCTTGTTCGAGAGCTGCTTCAAATCTGGCCACACAGGCCTCACATCGTAGTTGACTGTTGAACATTCTGAATTCAAGTTCAAGGTTTGAAAGCAAGGGCCAAGTCTTGAGGCTGAGAGTGATCCTAAGCTGCACAATCTCAAGAGCGATTCCACACAGGTCTCCGCAGGACCGTGCAAAACATTTTGTTTTTGAAAATTTTTAAGAAAGCGACAAATCGCTCGCGCTGAAGATAGTGTGAAACCAGTCTGGATCAAGCTAGGGTCCTGCTCAGTACTCACGCTAACAAGCATGATTTCATTCATTAAGGGCTTAGCACGCCTCTCTTTCTCTCAATTGATCAAAGTTTTACAAATCCCGAGGAATTCCTCCCTCTTTCTTTTCACCGAAGTGTTCAAAAAGGTTTTGAAAAACTCAGGTCATTACAATGACTTCAGGGCACAAGAGAGCAGGTGAAATGCACTGCCATTTCATTCAAATCTCGGCATAACTAGCACACGGTAGAAGCAAATGCGAGAGCGTGGAAATCACTGCTGTTTCATTCAAAGTCTGTTGGCATAACTGGCTCCCTGACAGAAACAGACTCAAAACAAAACAAAAAGACAAACGCGAAACAAAATGGTGACGCCCGAGGTAGCACCCCCGGAATCACCCGACTCCTATACAACAGGACTGACTCGATACAACAAGACAGACCCAAAACAAAAGAGATTGACTCAAAACAAAAAGACAGACTCAAAACAAAACAACAAAAAAATGACCCAATACCCAGGTCAAAAAACACAAAAACTGGTATTTGCACATTGCTCAGAACAGTGCGTGCCATCCACCATATTTGGAGTAAACTGAGCGCTGCCCGCAGGTGGTTCATCCCCCGATCACATCACATTATCTCCCAAGTTCACTGACCCAGTGCCGATAGACTTTGCTGAGCTCGGCAGGAGGATGACCCCATTGTCAAATAGATCCTGTACTTCATGGCGAAGACGGAAGCAGTTGTTGGTAGTATGGCCAGTTTGCTGATGGTATGCGCAGTACTGGGTAGCATCATGTGTAGCCGGAAGAGGGTTCGGGAGAGGCCGAGGCTCAAGGGGTTTGAGATGGCCTTGTCCAACAAGGATTTGGAAAGCTTTGGACAAAGGCATATAGAGGGCATGGAAGACCCTCTGACCTCGGGGTTGGTACTTCTGGGTTTGTGGATTTTTGTTGGGCGCACCAGCAAAGGGATTGGCAGGTGCTGGCCTGGTTTGTTGATCTCTTCTGAGTGGAGGATTATAGCTGAAGGGAACATTCTTGGTACAACGGCCCTTCTCCCGGCTTGCCTCTCGATTCAAACTGCCTCCAACTTGAGTGGCAAAAGTGCCATTCACAGTTTTTGCAACAACTGCGAGGACTTGCTCTTTGTTCAGTCCCTCGGCTTTCAAAGCCTCAACAGCAAACATAAGATGTTCATGGGGATCCATGCCCGCCCCTATCTTGTTCTTTCCACTCGCCTCCACTTTGCTCAGGGATTGGCCTTCCTCAGATGTAGCCCGCCCCAGGACTGGGGAGCCTTTTGACATAAAATTCCCAGTATGTGGTGTGGTCGATGATGGAGCCAATGTCCCAGAGGCCAGATCGGTCACAGTTCTTTGAAGATCTTTTATCATTCCCATCAACTCAGAAGTAGTGGGTTCTCGGGTTTGAGATGATTGGGGTTCAGGTGCACCCATCATGCATAAGTCCGTGCTTTCTGGGATAAACACCTCAGGCTTGGGTAGATGGGCCGGGGTGATGTATATGCTGGGGTCATAGGTGGATGGCAGTGTATGGATGAGATTGAGGTAGGTGGGAAATGTTTGGTCATTGGGGTCTGAAGGTGGAGCTATCGTCCGGTTATCGATGAGATTTTGGACCTCATGACGAAGGCGGTAGCAACGGTCGGTGCCATGACCGCGCTGCTGATGGTACATACAATACTTGGCGGGGTTATGTCTGGCTGGGAGTGGGTTGGGAAGAGGTTGAGGATCGAGGGGTTTGAGATGCCCTCTTTCCATCAGGACTTTTAGTGCGCTAGTCAGGCTCATATAGAGGGGGGTGAAAGTTCTGCCCTGAGCTCGGGCTGGGTCGGCTGTTTGTAGGCTTGGATTGGCAAAAGGGTTGGCTGTGGTGACTGTATTGATTTCAGTGGGTTCGGGAATAGTGCTACTTCCGGCATTGGTACTCCTTGAAACCACCCTCCTTGTCGGTTCCTTTGTTCTGGGAATGATCCCACTGTTGAACGCATTCTCGACCTGAACCCCCAGTTCATGCAAACTTTTGAAAGTGAATAGCGGAGCCACTATCAACTTTTTGCAACATATCATGTTCGAGGTTCCGCACCATCATCTGCACTTGATCCCTCTCAGAAGGGCGGCGATCTGTCATCTGTGTTGCCTTTGCTCTCCACCTCGCAACAAATTTCACAAAAGGCTCTTTTGGGTTGGCGGGTTGCTTCAAGTTCTTGGATGGTCATTTCAACTTGGGTATTGTAGGAATACTGATCGACAAAGGCCTCAGCCAATTCTTCCCAGTTTTGCTTCACTTTGTCCTCCAACTTAGCGTACCAAGTGGCTGCTACACCGGATAGGGTTCTTCCATATAGAGAGAGTTTCTGTGGCTTAGTCAGACCCATCGGCTTTAGGACATCCAAGAAGAGTCGGATATGTACCATTGGATCCCTAGACCCGTCGAAACGGTCAATATATGGCATTTTGAAGCTGTCTGGGAGCCGTACAGCAGACTCGGTGTGCCCATCCTCAATGTCGGGAATGGAGTTAAGGCCCTGTGCCTTTTTGAATTGCTTCTCAAGGTTCGCAATTTTCACTGCGGTCAGATCAAGGTCATTAGCATCAAGGGAATAACGCCTCTCATTAGGCTGTACTAAGGGTCTGAAAACTCGGGCTTGAGCTAACCCTTCTCGAGGATCTGGGCCCTGCAAATCTTCAGCTGGTGGAAGTGGGTCAAAGTTCGGCTGGGGTCCCAAAGCTGGATGTGAGGCAGATGCCCCAGATGGGCGCTGCGTTTCAATACTGGTCTCAGCCTGCATGGCAGTTCCCTGATTTAATGCTGCTACGACGGCCACAAATTCTTCCGAACCCTGTGCCATCACGGTCTGCTGAGTCTGAACAAAGATGATGTGACTGGTGACTGACGGATCAGATGAACCGGTGAGCCCTGACTGGCCTTTCTTTGCCTTGCCTCACGACAGAACACTGGTTGCCCTTGAATTGAATCTCTGACCTAACAAAGTCTATCAGCACTAGTCCAATGTACCCCGGGGATTTCGGAGCCTTCTGAAGCTATGGTTCCAAGACTACCTAGCAAAAGAGAAAATGGACAGCATCTCAGCCTGATTTCACCTGAACAGATACAAGCATTGTTTGAATGAGTGTGCCTCTACTGAATTCTGCCCAAATCTCTGTCCTGCAAAGTGATACCCTCAGGTAAACTGAGTCCCAAATACTGAACCGGTGCCCGCAGGCCTGATGCCCAAACTCGCGAACTGATACATGCATTCCTGTAGAGACGCACTCTAAAGCACATAACAGATAAGTGAGAGCCAAACACCCCTATGTTGGGGTAGGGTTTCCCTGTCCTATTTTGTTAGGAGCTAGGGTTTCACTACGCACGCAGCGGTTTCAAACAACCTATATCGGGTAAGCAACCTGTCCTAGTTTGGAATGGTCACTATGGATTCCGAATATGCACTAGGTCGAATGGTCAAAAAGGGTGCCCCGGTAAAACCGGGGTTTGTGTTTCCATGCTGTCAGAGCCCACAGCCGATCAGCCTTATGGTCATGCCTTGACAAGACAAGCCTCCGGCAAATCGTTCGGGAATGGCATATGGCAAACACGGTGTCCTAGGCGCACCAATGTAAATGCAATGCAAAGAAACACACAAATGTAGTCAAAAACAGATATCATGAGTTCGAGTCAAGTTCTCTAAATCCCCAGCAGAGTCGCCAGAAACTGTAGACGTCCCCGACGCCCGGGAGGGTTAGGTCCCGTTCTGTTCATATTGGGGTCACTACAGTTCAAGGACTCAAATGTAACGGTTCTCAATCTTGAACCAAAGAGTCCAAATCCGGCAAATCGTTTTGAAAACAGATTTTTTGAAAGAAGTGCCAAACATGGACTGCTTTGCCAGATAACAGAGTCGCCACCTAAATATTTTTTTAAAATGGGAAATTTAGGAAACCCTGACTCGGTGCCAAAGGCCACGTGTCCGTCATCACCAAAATTGCCTCGGCTCGGGAACTTGGGTACGATTGGGGAAGGTCACTTCGTGAGCACCCCCGCTCGCCCGGTCAAAGACCGGCCTCTACTAACCATGATATCTGTTTTTGAAAACATTGTATGCTCTTATTCCGGTTATTAGCCTAGGTTACTATGTGATGCTCGCAGCAAATAAGTATAGACTGAGCCGCCTGAATTGGAACAAAACACTTCATGTTTGTTTGTTTGAAAATGGTTTGATGGCTAAGACGCGGATTTGCCACCCTCAGGTGGGCTTAGAAAAACATGATTTTGCCACTATCTAGTGGGCTTAAAACAAACATTTGATGAATTGTCCAATCCAAGCAACACAGCCTCCACCCACAGGCATTCAAGGCAGTTATATCACATAAGCATCTAGCCTCATGGTAAGCATGCTATCATGGCAACACTCACACGCATGCAAGGATGCTAAAGCATAAAACTCACCGAGTACTCCAAGCCAAAACAGAAAACTGATTAGAAATCATGCATGATCCTAATTATACTGAATTGCCTAATGCAACACATGCAAAGATACAAATATAGCAGGCTCGGCTATTCTAAACATGGCATATGGAATGCTACAACTAACACGTATTCAATTTGGAATTGAAATACAATGCAGTTTGTATGATGCGCCGAGCCCGGTGCGTGCAAAACAGATGAATGATGCAACATGCTATCATACTGTATGCTAATTGAATATGCCCTATATCTAACCATCGTAAGCGGATAAATAAAAGGGAGAAAGAAATGGGGGTTGGAAGACATACATCGCACACACCCACACTTATTACAGTTATGCCCTCGCGCAGAGGGTCCGAATAATAATACAGTCCGAAATAATACAGATTTCTAAATAATTAACAAATTAAAGAAGAAAGCGGTAAACTGGCTTGCAAGCCAGGGGCTGCCTCGCTTCTGATGAATATTGCATTTTGGGCTGCCTTTGCGCGGAAATCCACTGGGATGCCCAATTTAGCCTCTGTTTGCAACGTTTCTCGAAATACGTGCCAGACTCCGAAAAGTTGTTGATTCCTCATTTTGCTGCAACAGAGAGCAGGAAAAGGGCATAGCAATGCATTTCACAAATATATGCATACCTCGATCCTCGTGCCACCAATCACGCATCTCGATGCATGATGGCCGAGGGGTCAGATTGCACAACTCAATATAGGATGAATGTAGATGAATGCTACAACAAAACCTAACTCCATCATGGGTAATCCGGAGTGTCGGTGACTGGGGAATTGAGACCCGTTTCGTCACTCGGAGTACGAAACGTGCCTCGTTTCCCGTGCCCGGGTTAACTCCTATCCCGAACACGATGCGATATGCATGATATGCATGAAATGCAACTAAGATACAGCCTAGTATGCACAATGCTGTGAGAATGAGATGAAAATGAGATGAAAATGAGATGCCTCGAAAAGCGCGCACGCGTGCACGCAAACTGAGGTGATGATGTGAAATGCAAATCGGATAAAACCGAAGTGCCTCGAAATGTGTGCCCACGGGCACGCAAACCGAGGCGATGATATGAAATGCAAATCGGATAAAACCGAAGTGCCTCAAATGCGTGCACACGGGCACGCACATCGAGACGATGATATGAAGTGGAAATCAGATAAAACCGAAGTGCCTCGAAATGTGTGCCCACAGGACGCACATCGAGGCGATGATATGAAGTGGAAATCGGATAAAATCGAAGTGCCTCGAAATGTGTGCCCACAGGCACGCACATCGAGGCGATGATATAAAGTGGAAATCGGATAAAACGAAGTGCCTCGAAATGTGTGCCCACAGGCACGCACATCGAGGCGATGATATGAAGTGGAAATCGGTTTTGGCACGCACATCGATGCGATGATATGAAGTGGAAATCGGATAAAACCGAAGTGCCTCGAAATGTGTGCCCACAGGCACGCACATCGAGGCGATGATATGAAGTGGAAATCGAATAAAACCGAAGTGCCTCGAAATGTGTGCCCACAGGCACGCACATCGAGGCGATGATATGAAGTGGAAATCGGATAAAACCGAAGTGCCTCGAAATGTGTGCCCACAGGCACGCACATCGAGGCGATGATATGAAGTGGAAATGCAAATTGGGCTTAAACTAACATGAGTGGACCTCAGCCACACTCACATCAGATGCCGTCGGGTAAAACAGAGGTGCCTCGAAGTGCGTACCCACGGGCACGCAAACCGAGGCATGGCCCGAAGGCATGAACTGGCACGGGAAATGATATGCAAGCATGCAAACCAAATTTCAACACCTAAATGAAGGGGAAAACAGTCCCGAAATGATACGAAATGACAACCAATGCATGAAATCATCCCGAAATGTGATTTTACGTACCCGAAATGACCTATAGCCATACTAAACATGCACAACATGATCATGACATGCAAACCAGTAGCAAGGCAGCCCCAAATATGGCATTTTTTCAGTAACAAACAAAGCTAAATAACAACCACAAGCATGGCAAAAATAGCTTGCAAAAACGGGGAAAAAGAGAGGAATTACAAAGCAAGTAGTATATACAATGATCAAACCAGAAAAATCAGTTCTACAAAATTGAAGAGGGGCCAAAAACATGCATATTTACAGTAGATTAGATCCTCCAATTCAGTATGTAGATATGCTTAAAATAGCATGCAAAAATGAGCCAATAAAGGGCTACAACATGAGGTACCATATGCAATCACCAAAAAACTTTGAACCCTTAACAAAACATGAAGAATGAGTCATTTCAAGACACTCTCTAAGCCTGATGAAGGCTCAAATCAGTAGCTAAGCAAGCCTAACAAAGCATGCAATTTTACGGAAAATAAGGGGGGGACAACATGAAGTACCAAAAGCATGCATCAAAAAACTTTGGATCCTTAACAAAACATGAAGAATAGGAAAAAATAAGGCTCTGTCTAGGCCTGATGAAGGCTGAAATCAGTGGTCAAATAAGCTCAAAAAGACATTCAAGATGGGGCCAAAGAGAGGTATAAAGAGAGGTACAACATGGAGGCCTCAAATCAATTTGATCCCTTCTACAATGTTGTAGAGGGACCTAAAATAAACTCAATCGCAGTTAATGGAATGCTCCAAAAATAAATGCATATAGGCTAAAAGTAGCATGCAAGTTTACGGTAAAATGGAGGAATTTCAAAGGAAGTGCATGCTAGAGCCACCAAACATGATGGAGCCCTTCTTAAATGTTGAATAGGGACTCAATATAAGCCTACTCACAGTTAATGTCATGCTTGAAAACAGATCACACATAATCCAAACAAAGCATGCAATTTAAAGGCGTAAAGAGTGATATTGAAGCAAGTGTATGAAGGAGACACCAAACAGGGTTGAGCCCTTCTACAAAGTTGTATAGGGGATCAAAATAAGCATAAAACCAGAAGGGGTCAGAGCCCAAAACAGATCACAAGTAGGGTAAAGATTTGAAGCCAGATTATGCAAGAAAAATGGAACTAGAGGCTTACCCTTGAAGACTATGCTTTTGCTACCTCTTGCCTTGATGAAAGTTGCTTCTTAGCCCTTGAAAAGCACTCCTTTGTTGCTGGAATGAAGGTGGTGTTGGTGGTGCTTAGGGTTGATGAAGGATTGGCCTAGGAACTCAAAGGTTTTTAGGATTTTTGAATAGGAAAATGGAGGTTTTGGAGAGAGGTTGTGAGATCAAAATTTCTAACCCTAGCAATGGAGGAGGACAGCCTTCAAATAGGGAAGAAAAGGTGTAAAAGGGGAGGGAATTGCATCCAAGCATTCCCTCCCAAAATATCCCCCGGATGCCGGGATATTTTGAAAAATATCCGGACAGCTGGAAAGGGCTGGAAAGCAGAAAGCTGGCCGGCCAGGTAAATTTCTGGGAGGTGGCCGGCCGGCCACCCCACCTGGTCGGCCAGCCACTCACCCTGGCCGGCCGGCCATGGCCCAAAAATGAAGTGCAAATTTTCTGGCCGACCACCATGCAATGGTGTCCTCCCAGATGTGTAGAACAAGGTTCCAAGGTCGGAAATTGGCAACACTGAAGCAGGAGCCACAACATAGAGCTTGAAGGAGGGGCTCAAAAATGAAACTTTGAATTGCTGGCCGACCATGCTCTTTTAGGGTCCTCCCATGTCCCCTGATCACAGATATGTAGCTTTGGTTGGAAGAAAATGGGCCTAGGGTGTTCAACATTGGCCCGGAAGTGAGCAAAACGGGCGCCGGAGGAGCGAAACTGGTTATCTGGGATAATTGCTGGCCTCCTACCCTCCAGTGATCTTCCTAATGTTGAAACAGAGGTACCTGCCAAAATTGAACAAAAACTAATGAGAAATGAACGCTTGGGCCCAAACCGCGCAGTTCGGGGTCCCGAAAATGGGCTGTAGGCACCGGAAGTGGTGTTCAGTAGCGAAGTGGGTATCAGAGGCCCCAGTGTTCCTTGGAATGATAAAACAGAGGTACCTGCCAAAAAATCGGAGAAAACCGATGCGAAATGAATGCTCGGGGGCCAAACCGCGAGGTTCGGGGCCCGAAAACCGGCTGTAAGCACCGAAAGTGGCATACGGCACGAAGTGGGCATCAGGGGCCCCAGGGTGCTTCATAATGATAAAACAGAGGCACTTGCCAAGAACCGGAGGAATCGGAGACGGTTGGGCAGTCCCGAACCGAGGCACGCGGCCTGACGCTCCGAAAACCGGGAACCGGGCTCCGAAATGGGCAGAATGGCCTACGGCCACAAAAAGTAGCGCACGGCCACCGAGAGATAGTCTACAGGACTACTCCCTTCCCTCAGGAAAGAAAACAGAGAAAACCGAGTCTGGTTCGCAAACCGAGACAAGGCACAGAAGAGGATTCGGAAGTTCGGAGACAGGGCGCACGGCCGCGACTCTGGGACTTCTGAACGAGCACAGTATGCAACATCACCGAGCGCTCAATCGGTGACGTCTGAGTCTTAAGGTCGGTCAAAAATGAGGTGTCTACAACACACAAACAATTTAAACCTTGAAAATGACCCAACCTCGCACACCCTAACAAATGTGTACATTCAAAAACTCAAATCAGAGCAAAATAATTTTCAAGAATCACACAACGTGCTGCTACTTTTCTGAAACCCATTCCGACACAATTCACATTCATCAAACACCTACGTATGACATTACAGCAACTATAACTATAGCAATTCTAGTTTGGACCCAACCCATTTTATGTTTTGGATTCAGGGTTCGTTGTTATCTATAGTTGTTCTTGTCTTGTTTCCCACTTTTTCTCCTTGAATTTGGCTATTAGGTCATTAGGTCATGTTGATTGTGTTTGGAACAGGTTGGTGGCTTGTTTTTCAAACTTGTGTTGCCCAGATTTTTGTTCATTCGCTCGAGCGACACTTCTTGTGCTTGAGCGGTCTTTGTGAAACTCCAGTACTTTTACAGGTCTACAAAAATATTGGAGTTTATATTCTTCGCTCGAGCGACGATCTCTGTCTGCAAAACTACTGGGAGTTTGTATTCTGTACTCGAGCAGTAAAACTTATTGTGTCTGGTCACTCGAGCGACAAATCTTGTGCTCGAGCAAATTGTGCGTATATCAATTCGTAAACAGGCCATTTTGAGTCCGTTTTCATTTTACACTCTCTCCAAACATTCCAAAAATCCTAGATCTACACTCTCTCTCTCTCTCTCTCTAAAACTTACCTTCTCTCTACAAAAACACCAAGATCTAATGATTTCTCCACCCTATTCCCTTTGTTAAAAAGGTAAAACACTCTGTGGGCTCTCTTTTCATTCGAACAAAAGTGGATTTCAGATTCTTTGAGGTTCCTCCACTCTCTCATTGGTCTTCTAACTTCGAGGTGGGGATTCTTTACACTTTTGTATGAGTTTTACCTTAGTTATTTGCTATTTCAAAAGACTATAGTGGTTTGGGTGTTTTTGGTAAAACCTAGGGTTTGAAAGCAAAATGTAAAAGAGGGGTTTTCAAATGGTTTCTTGAAAAATGTTGTGATTATGAATTTGGGGTTGACATATGTTCAAATGAGATATTTCTTGCATTGAAATGGATTTTTGAAGAGAAGGAGTTTTGCCCTAAAATGTAAATGTTGAGATTTTAAAGAGAAAATGGATTTGATATTGGAAATTGTGAAATTGAAATGATGATAATGATGATGGTGGAGTTGGATATGTAATATCACTCCCATTTGATATTTTGGAAAAGTGTATCTTTAATGGAAATTTTATTATCTATTTAGAGATATCTATTTTGGGCTATCAGTGGAAGATAGCTATGGTTGTAGAAATTACATGAGGATTAGGTAAACTAAAACTAAATGCTCATTCATTTTGCATTGAGCATTGTTGCATGTTGACTAATACATTGAAAATGTATATGATTTTGAGAAAAATGAGTGAACTTGGGAAGAAGGTGTGTATCACCAAAGTTAAGTTGGCCTATGTGTCTATGGTGAAAGTCTCGAAAACTGCGCGTATACATAGGTGTCGATCTCGCGGACGAAATATCCATAGAATGACAATAGTAATGCTTGTACAGACTACGTTTACATGGGTCCCGTTTGACGGTTTCTTGCGAACGCAATATCCGTGAAAGGTTGTACTTGTTTGAGATTCCCAAAGTTGTACTTCACTACCCTATTTAGTATTGTAAAAGAGATGATTTGATGAATTGTGATATAAACTTGGCATGGCATGGTTTTTGAAAGGAAATGTAAAACGTTCTGGTACTGGCATTGCATATGCATAAAACCTTATGGTTTTGTTAAAATTCATACATTGTGTTGTTGTGTTTCTACTAGGCTTTGGCTCACCTTATGTGGGAAAAACATTTCAGGTATCAGTGATATGCCTCCACCAAGGACTTAGCTTGGGAGGACTGTGGAGCTGAAGGCTCAGTGTTGTTGTTTTGTATTTCATTTTTGTTACCCAAAAAGCAATCTAAGAGGGGAGGGTGAATTAGGTTTCAACAATTTAAAATAATTAATACCCTAATAAAAATTACCACTAATACAACAAACAAGGACAAGCACAAATATGGATTAATTAGTGAAAGATCAAGCAACAAGGCAATGAAATATAGCTAACACAGTGAGTATATCAAATATATCAGTTAGCTATAACAGTTAAGTATAGAGATAAGGGAAGAGAAATGCAAACATGATTTATAGTGGTTCGGCTTCAACCAAGTCTACATCCACTCCTCAAGCTTATTTTGAGATTTTTCACTATCTTCTAGCTTCACAAGGGTGCTAGCAACCTCTCAACACATGGAACAATCCTCCACAGATTCTAGCTTTATTGGCTTGCTAGAGACCTTAATTTCCCTAGCTTTCCAGGCTTGCTAGTGACCTTGACAAGATGAGTATGATGTTTTTGCTTTCAAAGAAAGCTTACAATAAATATCTCTCACAGATGGATATACAACAGTGAAGCTCTCAAATTTTTGGTAAAACCTCTCAAAGGCAAATATGCTTAAGGCTAAGCTCTCTGTGTGTTTTCTGAAGGAAAAAATAATCAAACAATAATGAAGAATACTTCAGATAACTCCAATGATGAGTTTGAGACTGATGACAAAATCAAACAAAGTTTCTTAGCCCAAGTCTCTTGGATTTTCTGATAACCTTTCATAGGTAAATAAGCTAAAGTCTAAAAGCTCAGTGTTTGATTTTCTGAAGGATGAATGTAATACTCAGATGAAGATCACTTCAAGAATTCAAATAAGATGAAATATGTGAGTGATGAATGATATGAAAATGTTTTGCTTGTTGTCTCTCTGTGTTACTTTCTTCAGCAGGAGCACTTCTATTTATTTAAGAAGAAATTCATCAACCGTTGTCTATTGCGTATGTTAAGAAGATTAAGAGAGATTTTGGTTAAATCTACTCTACTCAAACTTGCATTTCCCATACATGATTAAATGTTGAAGGAGTTGAAGGATGGGTCTAAATATTGACAAGTATTTTCAAAAAGGGTCGTTGCAGCACAGAGTGGTCGGCCACCCGAATGTCCCAGATAAAGATTTGTTCTTGGTGGTCATCCATCCGGATGTCCTCCTGGATGTCCAGTCAAGTCCTGGTCGTCAATGGTGTCATTCGTGGTTGTCGAGCATATTGCTGGTCTCAACAGCCGAAGCGAAGCTGGACTGAACTGGAGTGAAACGAGCTGATTTTGGCCTAGCCGAACGTCCTCTTGGACGTCAACCTAGTGTATTTTCGGCCTTCTTTGTTTTGGCTGCTTCTATTGCTGTTGTTTGCTGTTATTATGGGACTTCTTTAACACTTGTTTAAGCTTCTTTTTGGCCTTCAAAAACATAGTTGAACACTAAATGATTTAATCAAACAATAAGTTTTCAATCATAATCCATCAAAACAAAATCAGAACAATGCTTTTGCTAGTGCTACTTGTTGTTGTGTTCTACTGCTTGGTTCTTGCTTTGTTTGAGCTGAAATTTTGGCCTCTAATAAACATAAATAAGACGAAATGAGGATGAATTATGATGTTAAATTAATTATAAGGTTTCAAACAATTTAACTCTTCAATTAAATCAAAATATAAATCAAAACAAAATCATCAAAATCAATATGTCTAACAATTTTGTACAAGCCTAGGGCTTTATCTATAATGAGTTTAAGACTCTTTTTTGATGTACCCAAGTATTGACTTGGAAAAATGTAAGCCTTTAGAGCATATGACTATCTGTTTAGCTTTCATTTCTTTTCACAATCTTGTAACACGTGCTGTAGATTCAGGATATACTGTTTATGAATGTATATCGCATGTGTCACCTTTTGTATATCAAACTCTGATTAATGAACGCTTATCAATTCATTTATGTTGTTATTATTATATTATTATTATTATTATTATTATTATTATTATTATTATTATTATTATTATTTATTTTTATTTTTTTTTATGAGATGGATATATTGTGTTTATTTTGAGGCGTTACAATAACAAATCCAATCTAGTGATGTGTGATATAGATTGTGCCAACATATACGTGCAATGCGTTACCCATAAACCCCTAACATTTATATATGTGAAATGCATGGAACATACCATTTCAACATACCAAAACCGAAAACACAATTAACCCTAGCATACGAACTATGACAAAACTGAATGGCAACAGAGGATGATGGTACATACGTTTAGTTGTCATTGATACAAGGCACAAACAATAAGTCGGAGATAGGAACACCAACATATTGTTGGTCTTCCCCCCTTCAGTTTGTCACAACGTCGTAACGTAAATGTGGTAATTTGTCAATGTAACACACATGATGATTTAGGAAATCTCTTCCATCTTTCCCCGAATCACGAAAGAGATATGATCACTCTATGTTTCAAATTTGGAAACACAATAATAGGAATTGCTCGAATCTAGGGTTTCCAATAATAAACGTTACTCACCATTCAATTGGAAGGGGGGGGGATTTCAGATGCATACCCTTGTTTTGGTATGGGACAAACGAGCCAGGGCGGGATGTGTGTTACATGATAGACCCCAACCCACAGAAGGTAGTAAGAAAAGCCTTAGTGTACCTTTTTGATACATGGCACCAAAACAAGCGCCCAATGTGGCACGTGACTAACACCAAACTATAGAAGCTACTAAAAGGGCCCTTAGTGTGCTTCACCTAAGTGTGACACACACGCGCGCCTTCAATTTATTTCATATAGTTGTTACGATTTGATCAACACTCTTACTGATAGTAATTGTGTCATTTCACAAATGAAGGATCAAATGGATTACAAGAAAATTTCTGGGACTAAATGGATCACAATTCAAACATTTAGAAGTTATTGGTAAAATCTTCTTTAAAAGAGGATTTCCTTATTGACCAACTACCAACCAGCCAATTCTTTGATCAAGTTAAACAAGATTAATTCATATTCAAACTCTAAATTGGTATGAAAATTTAACTTATTTTTTAAATTTATATTCGTGTTTATTTATTTTATTTATGTTTTAATTATGATCTTAGTACTATTGCATTTCTTATTTTTAAGGATTTTACTTTCTTTCTTTCTTTTTTTTTTTAATAGGATTTGTTTCTTATTTTGATTGGGGTTATCTATCTATACCATCTATCTATCTATCTATCTATTGTATAAGAAAAAAGGGGTTTCTACTAAGAAGCCTCCTAAGAGCTCTAAACTCTCATTCTAAAATTATTGATTTTTCAATTTATAAAATAGATTAAAAAAACCTATTGGCTAATCTATATGTTATATAAGGAAAATGGGGTCTCTAATGAGAAGTCTCCTAAGAGTTCCAAACTCTCATTTTAAAATTATTGATTTTTCAATTTATAAAATAGATTTAAAAAAACCTATTGGCTAATTTATTTATTTATTTATTTTAGAAATAAAAATTATTCATTAATTTATGGATTTCAAATGGAAAGATAACAAAAATATTATATAATCTCTCCATTATAATCTCTCTCACCAATTTTCAAACAAAAAAAAAAATTATTAAAACTTGCATTCCCTTTCTCTCCTCCAAAAAATTAGATAATATTTTTTTATGAAAGTTGTGGGTATCTATCCATATCTTATATATTATATTATAACATAACAAAAAAAAAATTAAAAATCAAATATAAACAGATAAAATTAATAAATTTGATTTTTATTTATTCAGTTAAAATATTTCTTTTGCCTCTCAATATCCAATTTTAAATTTTAAAAATCTATAAAGTCTATCTAAAAAAATCTGATTTGAAAATATCTCCCACTATTATACTTTAAATCAATAAAACTCACATATCTATCACATATTTAACTCGCATCATAACTTACCTAAATAATAATAATTAAAAACAAATAGAAACCACAGATAAATTAAATTTAAAAAAAAAATAAAAACCCACAACTCCATCTAAAATAAATTGGAAAAAAACAAAAACAAATAGAAACCACATAAAAATAAAGAAGATAAGAATTTAGATATGTATATCAAAAAGATATATAACAATATCTAAATGTAATTATGATTTAGTAATATAATTATCTATTTTTTTTTATGTATATCTATCAAAATTTTAAATTACTTAATGTGACAAATTAATTAATTTTCTAAAATTATTGATTTTTCAATTTATAAAATAGATTAAAAAACTATTGACTAATTTATTTATTTAATTATTTTAGAAATAATAATTATCTCTTAATTTATGGATTTCTAATGGAAAGATAACAAAAATATTTCACAATCTCTCCATCCTAATCTCTCTCACCGATTTTCAAAAAATATATTAAAACTTCTCTTCCTTCTTTCTTTCCCAAAAAATCAGATAATATTTTTCTAAAGGTTGTGGACATTTATCTATATCTTATATATTATATAATAACATAACCAAAACTAAAAAAAAAAAAAACTAAAAATCATATATACAAGTAGATAAAATTAATAAATTTGATTTTTATTTATTTAGTTAAAATCTTTCTTTTGCATCTCAATATTCAATTTTAAATTTTAAAAATCTTTAAAGTTTATCTAAACAAATCTAATTTGAAAATATGTCCCACCATCATAGTTTAAATCAATAAAACTCATCACATATTTAACTCACATCATAACTTACCTAAACAAAGACAAATAGAAATAGCAGATAAATTAAATTTTTTAAAAAATAGAAACCCACAACTCTATCTTAAATAAATTGAAAAAAAAAAACAAATAGAAACCACACAAAAATAAAAAAGACAAGAATTTAGATATGGATCTCAAAAAAATATGCCAATATCTAAATTTGAATTATGATTTAGCAATATAATTATCTATTTATATATATATATATATATATCTATCAAATTTTTAAATTACTTAATAGGATAAATTAATCAATTTTCAAGTCTTATTTAAATAATAATCTGATTAGTCATCCCAACTCCTAGACTTCGCGCGCACTGGCAGAGAAGCTAACAGATTGGGTTATGTGAGGTCTAAATTGTTGTAGGTAACATTCTCCTACTCCATAAATTTATTTGTTTTTTAATTTTATTTTTTTCCCGTGTAATTTTTCTTTTTCTGCTGTTGGTTTGGTTTTGGTTTTGGTTTCGGTTTTAGTGAGATTTATGTGTTTGTTTACAGATTTACATGGTGAAGAAGAATTATTGGTGATTATGATTGTAATTGAAGTATCTATATCCGTTATGTACCAAGGATTTTAATCGGATTTTGTTTTCTTCAATGAAAATCATAAAATTGAAGTAAAAAAATGGATATCAAATTTTTTATTTTTTATTGTCATTTTATTTTATAGAAAATGTGAAAATTTATTGAGAATTCAAGATTTTATTATAACATTAGATTTTTGTATAACTAGGTAAATTTAAAACTTTTAAATATCATTGTGTTCTTTATTTTTATTCTCTTTTATCCATTATACCATTATGCTATTTGTTAGTTTGTTAATTGTAATTCAATTAATTGAAAATGAAAGCTTAATATAACTTTATATATATTATAGTTAATTTGTTACTATAGTTTATATAAAGCATAATATATAGGGATAATCTCTAAATATAATTTCTATTTTTTTTATGTGATTAATAGTCCATCTTAAATAGTATATGAAGAGTTAGATGATTTTTTTTTATCTCTAAAAAATACAATATATTTTTTTTACTTTTTAATTTTTTAAATTGAAACATCAATTGTTTATGTCTATAAAACAAAACTGATAAGCACATATCTAAAAGTTACATTTTTTTTTCTTTTTCTTTTTTCTTTTTTTTTTTTCTTTTTCTTTTTTTTAATATGTAGGATATTTACAAATGAAAAATGTTTGACACCTCAAATTTTTTTCCATAATCTAACTTATAATGATGTAGTCATAAGTCTTAATTTTTATACAAATATGAGAAGATAATACATTTCAACTAACCTTATACTCAAATTTTGACTATTTCAAGATGTTATTTCACTATAATTCCAATTAAGAGAATTTTAACCCTTAATATTTTTTTTATCAAATTATAATTGGATAAAAATTAAAAGATGAAACGTTGAAAGTTATTGTTTTTTCATCGAAATTGGCAAAAAGAAAAAAATTTGGGATAAGAATAAAAGTTCTTTCAAAATTGACAAAAAAATTTAATGAAAAAGTTAAAAGTAATTCATATTAAATCAAAAGTTTTATTCAAATTTAAAATCGAATTAGATAAAAAAAATTAAAAGAAAATGTTGAAAGTTTGAAAATATTTTGAAACCTTTTATTCTTAAAGACTAGAAATTTGTATGTGTATTATGGCCTATTTTGGGAAGTGGATTTAAAACCACTTCCCAGATTTTAACTGTGGACGCGCCCCGCGTGAGGGCCTCACCCCACAGTTCGGACTCGATTGGTCACGATTCTTAATCTGAACCAAAGAGTCCGAACATGGCAAATCGTTTTGAGAAAACAGATTTTTTAGAAAAGAAGTGCCAAACATGGACTGCTTTGCCAGATACAGAGTCGCTACCTAATATTTTTTTTATGGGGGAATTTAGGAAACCCTGACTCGTTTGCCTAAGGCCACGTGTCCGTCATCACCAAAGTTGCCTCAACTCGGGAACTTGGGTACGATTGGGGAAGGTCAGCTATGAGCACCCCCGCTCGCCCGATCCGAAGATCGGCCTCTACTAACCATGATATCTTGTTTTGAAAAAATTACGCGTTCTTATTTCGGTTATTAGCCTAGATTTACTACGTGATGCGCACAGCAAACAAGTATAGACTAAGTCGCCTAAATTGGAACAAATAACTGGAAAAAGTCTTATATTTGCATGATTAAGATACTTCATTAAGGTTGTTTTGGTGTTGGGGGTCGACCTCCCCCTCTTAGGCCTTGTTTGGCTCTTTGGTGCTCTCTTTGCTAAGCTTTGGTTACTATTGTGTGTTCACCTTCTCACCACTGAAATCCAATGGATTTTCAGTGGTGAAGAAGGAGTTTTGAAGTCTTGCATAGGGGAGGGACACCCCCCTCCCTTGGTCTCTCTTTGTTTGCATTTTTGGCACATAAGAGTAGCATGCATGATTAGTTGTTCTTGGCTTCATTTCAGAGGTTTTTGGGGTGTTTTTGGGTCATATTATGCCTCTGTTTTTTTGTCAGATTAGTGACCCCTTTCATGCTTAATATACTTGCTTTGTATTCCTCTCTTTGGCCTAGAAATGCATCTTGCCATTAGACCATCATGCTTGTATATTTTTGCCTAGCTTTGTGAAGTTTTAGTCATATTTTACCATGCTTGAGGTCTGTTGGGCGTTGATTTGGTCATGCATTTCATGCTTTGTATAGCCCCTTTGCATTCTAGCATGTTGGCATCGAGTGTGTGAGTCATGAGCATGCTTGAGTTGGCCTATTTCAGTGATTTGGAATCACTTATGATGTCATTTCAGTCCATGTTTTGTGCTTACATGCTTGTGTTTGTTACTCTTTTAATACCTTGATGAGATGTGGTCTTATGCTCCATGTTTAGGCCTTAATGCATGCCTCTTGTTTAAGTCATTTGGGATGCCATTCATGTGGGTTTCGGGGTGTATTTTGCTGCATTAAAACTCTGTTTTTGGTTGAATAGTCCATGCCATGTGTGGTTAGGATAGTTGTTGTAGTAGAATGCTTCCCTTTATTCCTTAGTCTTAGGCTCATTGGTATGCATGTTTGCATGAGCATTTGTCCACCATTTGCATCATCTTTGGCCACTGTTTTGAGGTGTGGCTGAGGCCCTCCATTTCGGTCTAAGTCCATTCTTGCATATAGTGGTATGTTTGACTTGTTGCCTCTCATTGCATGCTTGCATTGTATCATGTTTGCATCACATGTTAGATCACATTGTATTGCCTCTTGCATGATTGGCATATTGCATGCTTGCATAATAGATTGCATTGCATTTGGCATGTCTTGCATCTTAGCCTCATGTTGCATTCTTGAGCCATGTTTGTATACGTGCATTACATTGCTTTGTTTGGGGTGTCAAACCAAGCATGAGGGGTGAGGTGTGTTCGTACTCCAAGTGACGTAACACATCTCAACCCTTGGTCGCCGACGCCCTTGACCTCAATATGATAGGGCGTTGGCATTCATCTCTTTTGTTGCATGCATTTACATTAAGTTGCAAACTTGGCCTCTTAGGCCATCATGCATCAAAATGCATAATTGATGGCCCGAGGGTCGAAGGTCATGCTCCCTTGAGTCCATTGCATGATAGGGAGTGTGGCCATGCTCACATTGCTTTGAATTTCCTTGCCATACACTGTCTGCCCTCTGCTGCTGTCAAAAACAAGTTTCTGCAGGAAGAAATAGCCGGCCGGCCATATACAGTGCCGACCGGCCATCTATTACCAGCCGGTGGTATAACTTTTGGCCAATAAGACCATACTCATGGCCGGTGAACTTGAATTGTGGGGTGACACCCCAGAACACTCAGAGGGTGATTCAAAATGGGTCTGGGGACTTTCAGAATTTTCAGAGGAGCAGGGCAGTGTAAACAGAGGCAACAGTGGCATGGCATAGGTTTCCGGGCGGGGCGAGTCGAGCATGCATCATCCTAGCATTCCGAGGTGGGGCTGCGGCCATCCTCTTTCTGCATTTGATTTGTTAATTAAATAGAAGATATGTAATATTTAATTAGTTAGAAGAGTTAATTATTTGTTTGTCTTGTAATATTTATTCGGACCCTCCGAGCGAGGGCAATTGTGTAATAAGTGTGCGTGAGTGTGTGTATGTCTTCCAACCCCACGTCTTTCTTCCCTTTTATTTACTAGCTTTCGATGGTTAGTTTAGGGCATGTTTTCAATTAGCATACTTATGATAGCATGTTCGCATACATTCATTCGTCTTGCATGCACCGGGCTCGGCGCATCATACTAACTGCATTGTATTTCAATTCCAAGTTGAATACGTGTTAGTTGTAGCATCATCATATGCCATGTTAGAATAGACGAGCCTATCATAGTTGCATCTTGCATGTGTTGCATTAGCCATCTTAACATGAACTAGGATCATGCATATGATTACTAACTAGTTTCTGTTTTGGCTTGGAGTACTCGGTAAGCATTTATGTTTTAGCATCCTTGCATGAGTGTGAGTGTTACCATAAAAGCATGCTTACCGTGAGGCTATGTGCTTATGTGATATGACTGCCTGAATGCCTGTGGGTGAAGGTTGGATTACTTAAATTGGAACAATGCATCGAATACGAGTTCTAAGCCCACTTTGAGGGTGGCAAAATTCATGTCTTAGCCTACTTGCGGGTAGCACCATCAAACCATTCTCAAAAAAACAAACATGAAATGTT
>JAPPVO010004140.1:0-21102 GCA_030407325.1 Camellia japonica | reverse complement strand
CCCACCTTGCTTTGTCGAGTTATCTTTGGAGTGTGGTCTGACTTTGGAGTCTTCTTTCCTTCTGTCTGGACAAATGAAGAGCTCTCTCCATTTTCTTTCACATCTTTCTGGTACTGAGTGTACCTACGCTGAATCTTTCTCCTTTGTGATCTCAAAATGACTGGGACCATATCTGGTTCCTTCGTCTTTGGGTGTTTAAGCAATACCCAATTGTTCAGAGCCACCAAAGGAGGTTTAACCATCCTTCCTTGATTTCCAACATCTCTCTGAGTGGGCACTTCCCTAGGTTTGTTCTGCATCACAAACCAATCTGGAACTCCAGGTACCCACGAACTTACTGACTCAGATGTTGAATTGCTTCTTTCTACCTTCGCAGCCATCTTCGAAGCTGGCTGTGAAGGCACTTGCTTGGTCCTGACCTCATGTTTCGAGCCTGATTCAGGCCTTCGATGAAGGTGACCACTTTCTGTCCTGCGTGAGGTTGGTCTAGGAGGCCAATCTCTGGCTTTGATCCCATAACCTGAACTCTTCTCCAGTCTTCTTTCAGAATGACTACTCTCCATTCTGTAGTAGTTGGGTGGCCTAGACTCATACAAGGGCCTCTTGCCTTTAGCATGCTATCGACTGCTGGTTCAACTACCAATGGCTGCTGCCTAACACTAGCCGGATACGGCCTTTTGTTGTAAGCATTGGTTGGTTTAGGTCGTCTCTGAACATCTCTGTAGTATTGCTTCCCATCAATTGGAAGCCCCTTCAACCATTTATAACTCAGTCTGCACCTGGGACACATCCTTTGCATTACTGCTGCCTCTAAGGAATCATCATCCAGTGATTCTTCATCAGAGTGTTCTCTCTGGTGTGAGAAACCTTGTCCAATAACTGGCAGATTTCTGGTGTCCTTTTTGATGGTTGGCTGGTTAGCAACATGCATCTGCACATTGACTTCTTCCAATTCTGTCAAGGACAAGTTCTGGAAGTCTGACATAATGACATTGGCTGCCACCTCTCCAACTTCTGGAAATGGATTACTGTCGATCCCCATGGCCTTTTCTGTTTTGGCTGGGAACTTCAAACTTCCTTTCCGAATTTGTTCTTGGATCCTGTCTCGAAAAACAATGCAATTTTTAGTTGAGTGAGACCAAGAGTTATGCCATTTACAATATACTTTTCCCTTAAGTTCATCTGGAGATGGCAATTTTACTCCTTTAGGTAACTTAAGGAAGTTGGCCGCAAGCAAATGATCAAAAATGCCATCTGCCTTTGTTAAATCGAAAGAGTACTTTCTGTGAAAGTCTTTCTTTTTAAACTGCTGGTCAATTGTTATATCCTTATGAATTAATGCCTCACAGATCATAGGTTCTTTGCCCACAATCTCTGCTGCATCGATCTCATAATTAGGATCTCTATAATATGTCTTGTACGATGCATTATTTCGATCTTGTTCCTCCTCTAGTAATGCTTCATACCTAGACACCTTATAGGTTAGTTCCACCAAATCTCTGAATTTAGTTGAGTCAAACTTCTTTCGAAGCTTGAACTCTAAGTCATTTTGAGCCAATCTTACGAATTCTGGCTCTGGCAGGATGACTCTACATTTATTTCGAGCCCTTTTAAATCTAGCAATAAACTGAGTAGCCTTTTCTTCAGGCCTTTGACTCAATCTAGCCAAGTCTGCCATGGAAACCTCTGGCTCCAATTGGAAGAATTGGGCATGAAATGCCTCTTCCATTTGTTGCCAATTTTGAATGGAGCTAGGTGTAAGGTTGATGTACCATACAAATGCTCCCCCAGTTAGAGAATTTGGGAATAATCTTAGTTTCATATAGTCATGATTAGTAAATTCACCGCATTGAGCAGCAAACCTAGCAATATGCTCTATTGTTGATTGGTTTCCACTCCCATAGAAAAGGGTAAAATCTGGTATCCTGAACCCCTTTAGGTATTCATGTACCCTATCTACCCATTCTGGGTATGGTTTTCTGTATACAGAAGTCTGGACCCCCCGAGCCATCGATCCACACATCTCCCTAACGATATCAGCAAGTTGGTCCCTAGGGACCATATTTTGTGCCTGCTGAACCACTACTGGAGGGACAAACACGAGATTTGGTGGACAAACTTGTGCTTGTGGTCCTCTTGGTCCATAAGGTGGTACATTTGGGACTGGTTGTCCCTGTGGTGCAGGTTGCTGTTGGGGGTGTGGGTAACCCCTTTAAGCCTGTCCTGCAAAAGGACCTGCGAAATGTGCTGGAACAGGTGTTGTGTCACTTCCATTTGCAGGCCAACCTTCCAACCCCCCGGGTATAAATTCGAATAAGGGATTAGTAAACCCCCTTGTACTAGGTATGGCTTCGAACATGGGATTTGTGACCATTCTTATGCCAGTTTCTTGTACTCGGCCAGATCCACCAATTTGTATGGCTTCATTGTTGGGTACTGATGCATTTTGACCTGCTATAGGCCTCGAAATGGGTTCATACCAAGACTGAGGTAATGGTCTTTCATAGTTCTGATTACTAGTTTGACCATTAGAATGTCTATTAACTTGCATAGGCTGTTTATCTCTAGCCAATCTTTGTTGAGGGACATTTAAAACTTCCTCAATGTGTCTTGTGTTTGTTGGTTGGTGGTTATTCATTCGATCCAAAAAGGATGTTGCCCACCTTTCCATTGTGTTCATTAATTGCTGTCCCATGGCATCTACTAGGCCATCTCATGGATTTATTGGATGAGTAGATGGAACAGTGGATGGTCCAATTCCTTGGTTTCGTCCAATACTATGAACATGTGGTTCTTGTCCTGAAGTACTGGTTTGTTCGACCATAGGTTCTGATAATATGGGAGTTTCCACAGGATGTGTTACCATATTATCCTCTGGATTAGGTATTTCTACCTCTCCTTCTACGCCTTCTTCCAAGCGTTCATTTTCTCCTTGTCTTCTTCGTCTAGCCATTTCAATTAGTCCCACCGGGCGTGCCAAAAATATATGTTGTAAATGCGAGCGTCCCAGCAAGGATCAATCAGTCCTTACAGAAATGTTAATTGCCAACCAATTATCAGACGATTATGTTTTAGTTCTTTTAGCCTCAATGAAAAGGACTTTTACTGGTGGCTTGACTTAGGAGAAATTAAACAAAATAACAGTTAAATGAAGAGCAATTGAAGTATTTCATTAGAATGAAAACTTACAATGATCCGAACTCAGCCTCGTAGAGGTTTACAGCGATAATCTACTTGAAACTACTCCTATGAATGAAGTGCAGTGCAGAAATTTAAAGTGCAGAATGTAAAGAGCAGGAATTTAAAGAACAGGAAATGTAAAACTGGAAAAGAAAATATGTAAAGTAAGACTGGTTTGTATGATCTGAGTTCGGGGGCTTTTTCTGGGGTCTTCCCCACTATTTATACTTCTCAAGGATGACCATCGAACTGCACTTCAAACCGTCGAACTGCTCCTCCATGATCGTTGATCATGCTACCTTATAAGTAGTTCCACTACACCATCACTTGCAATTAGGCTTCCCTCCTATATTTGAATTTGAATCTGAGTAATCGTTGAAGCCACGTCACCTTGCACCTCTTTATTGATCCAATGCTACTCAGATCACGTGAGAACCAATACTAACTGCCACGTGTACGATCAGGATCGAAGACTTGAATAATCTTCCTATATTACCCTTATTCTGCCACGTGTTAAATTGTGATTGGCTTGTACAAAATATGTAGCCAACAGATAGGTCTGGATTTACCGTTATAATAACGGTTATTAACTCAACCAATTGCTGCGGTGTTATCACAATGAATCAATATAGGTGGAATCGGTTTTTCCCAACAAGAGATTTCATTTAATAAATCTCTCAACCAATTTGCTTCTTCACTAGTTATAGCTAAAGTAATAAGCTCAGCCTCTATTGTTGAATTAACAATAATGGTTTGTTTTTTCGATTTCCAACTTATAGCACCACTTCCCAATGTAAATAAGTAACCAGTGGTTGATAATGAATCACCTGACAAGGTATTCCAATCGGCATCACTGTAACCTTCAAGTACTGCAGGGTACTTATTATAAAACAAGCCATATTTTATGGTACCAAATAAATATTTCATAATACGCTCAATGGCTAGCCCGTGATCACTGCCAGGCTTACTAGTAAACCTGCTAAGTACTCCAACTGCATAGGCAATGTCAGGTCTAGTACAGTCGCATAACGCAAGCTACCAATCATACTAGCAAATTCCTTTTGATTAATTACATCCTCATCATTTTCAATAGGAAATAAACGCACATGAGGATCAAAAGGAGTAAAAACATGCTTGCACTTATAAAAATTATATTTTCTCAAAATTTTCTCAACATAATGCGACTGATCAAGAAATATACCATCACAAGTTTTGGGTAATTTTCATTCCCAAAATATAATTAGCCTCACCAAGATCTTTCATATCAAAATGGCTACTAATCATATTTTTAGTGTCCACGATGATATGCAAATTAGAACCAAATATATAAATCATCCACATAGAAGCTAATACTGACATGTGAATTTTCTTCAGATTTATAGTAAATGCATTTATCACATTTTTCGTTTTATAGCCATTCTCAATCATGAAGGAATCAAATTTCTCATGCCACTATTTAGGGGCCTGTTTTAAGCCATATAAGGATTTAACTAGCTTGCACACTTTGTTTTCTTGACCAGGCTCCACAAAACCCTCAAGTTGATCCATATAGATTTCTTCACCCAGGTCTCCATTTAAAAAGGTTGTTTTAACATCCATTTGATGAATTTTTAGATCATGAATTGCAGCCACTACAATTAATAATCTAATGGATGTAACTCTTGTAACCGGAGAAAATGTATCAAAAAAGTCAAGATCTGCTTGTTGTTTAAAACCTTTTGCAACAAGCATTGCTTTATATTTATCAATAGTTCCATCCGTTTAAGTTTTTTTTCTCAAAACCCATTTACAGCCAATAGTTTTATAACCTGATGGTAAATCTACTAATACCCAAGTTTTATTGGATAATAATAATTCAATCTCATCATTTACAACCTCGTTCCAAAAAACAGAGTCAGGAGATGCCAAAGCTTCTTGTAAAGTTAATGGAGTTTCCTCCACATTAAAAACATAATAATCAGGGTCAAAATATTTTTCTAATCTGGCTCTTTTACTCCTTCTAGGTTCAAAAACTACAATATCTTGGTTTTGTAAAAGAGGAGTAAAGGAACCGGTTTCAGATAAAATATTTTCTTGATAATTTTGACCTTCACCATTTTTAGATTTAAAAGGAAATTTTTCTTCATGAAAAATTGCATCACTTGATTAAAAAATTATTTTGTTTTCCATATCAAAAAATCTATAGGCTGTACTATTTGTTGCATATCCAAGAAAAGCACAAGTGCAGTTTTCACACCTAATTTAGGTCTTTTAGGATCCACAAGTCTAACAAAAACTAGATAACCCCAAACCCTCAAATATCTCAAATTTGGCTTATACCCTTTCCACAACTCAAAAGGTGTAACTTTTGTTTTTTTATGTGGCACTCTATTCATAACATAACATGCAGTTAAAATTACTTCTCCCCAGAAATTTGAATGAGCACTGCTTCAATTAGCATAGCATTTGTTAAATCAGTTAAAGTTCTATTTTTCCTTTCTGCTACACCATTAGATGCAGGTGAATATGGTGGAGTAGTTTCATGGATTATTCCCAAAGACTGAGCAAACGAGTTGAATCCAAAAGATTCATATTCCCGGCCTCTATCACTTCTATATCTTTTAATCTTTTTACTGAATTGATTTTCAACTTCAAGAAGGAATTCTTTAAATTTTTCAAAAACATCACTTTTATTTTTCAACAAGTATACATAAGTGTATTTTGAAAAATCATCAATAAAAGTGATAAAATATCTATTTCCACCATGTGTTAAAATTCTTTCAAAATCAGTGTGAATTAATTCTAACAATTCAGTATTTCTCACCACACTTTTATGAGGCATTTTAGTTATTTTTGCTTGACTGCAAACTTCACATTTCTCAAACTTATTTGTTAGTTTGGGAATTAATCCTAAACTACTCATGACTCCCACATATCAGCTATTAATATGACACAAACGAGCATGCCAAAAATTCATAGAAGACAGCATGTAAACAGAAACATGTGCTTTTCTTATTCTCAACATTTAATTTAAACATTCCATCACATGCATATCCTTTTTCCCACAAATATGCTTTTTTTAGTAATTACATATTGGTCAGATTCAATAGTCTGCTTGAAACCAGCTTTGTTGAGCAAATAACTCGACATCAAATTTTTCCTCATGGACGGTGTGTACAACACATATTTTAAAACAAGCATACGTCTAGAGGTAAAATTCAGTCAACATCCCCACACCCGAGCACCTTGGTTAAACTGGAATCAGCAAGCATAATAGTCATTTCCTCATTAAAATGAGTGAAATCTTTAAACCAATCTTTATCATAGCAGACATGCCTATTGGCACCAGTGTCTACCCACCACCCTTCCACAGATTGAACCATAAAAATATCTATAATCATAGCCACAAATGGTTCCTCGGTAACATTAGCCTGTGGTCGAGATTGTTGTTTTCGAAATTTGCAAGTTCGAGCAATATGCTCACTTTTGCCACACACAAAACATGTCACACTTGTCAGATCTTGTAAAGGGGGTTCTTGGTTCCGTTTCTTTTGCCTCAGGTAATTTTTATTTTGTGGCCTTCCAGTATTTTTCTAGATTTTCTTAACTGCTTCAAGTAACTATTTTTATGAAATCGACCTTTAGATAAAGTATTTCTAGAAGTTAAATTTACCTTTGCAGTAGAATGCTCTTGTGTCATAAGCGCATCTTGTCCTCGTGTTTCCTCCTCCACCCGAATCTGTGTGATTAAAGTCTCTAAGGACGTCTCTTTTTGCTTGTGACGCATTGACTTCTGGAACTCCCTCCAAGATGATGGTAGTTTGTCAACAATACCTGCTACAACAAGATTGTCTCCAATTTTAATGCCTTCAGATCTAACTTCAGCCACTAGCATCCAAAAATCTTGAACTTGCTCCACCAATGATTTTCCATCTATCATCTGATAGCGGAAAAAAAGGCTTGCAGCATATTTTTTAGCGCATGCCTCTTCAGTGTCATATTTATTCTGCAAGGCTTTCCAAATTTTCTTGGCAGTGGTGTAAGTAGTATCATAATAATCATAAAATTGATCCGAAAGACAATTCAAAAGATAATACCGACATTGATACTCATCTGTGTTGTATTTCTCGATTTTTTCAAGATGAGCTGCATACTTGTAGACACCCCATTTTTGACCGACCTTAAGACTCAGACGTCACCGATTGAGCGCTCGGTGATATTGCATACTGTGCTCGTTCAGAAGTCTCAGAGTCGCGGCCGTGCGCCCTGCCTCCGAACTTCCGAATCCTCTTCTGTGCCTTGTCTCGGTTTGCGAACCAGGCTCGGTTTTCTCTGTTTTCTTTCCTGAGGGAAGGGAGTAGTCCTGTAGACTATCTCTCGGTGGCCGTGCGCTACATTTCGTGGCCGTAGGCCATTTTGCCCATTTCGGAGCCCGGTTCCCGGTTTCCGGAGCCGTCAGGCCGTGCGCCTCGGTTCGGGACTGCCCAACCGTCTCCGATTCCTCCGGTTCTTGGCAAGTGCCTCTGTTTTATCATTATGAAGCACCCTGGGGCCCCTGATGCCCACTTCGTGGCCGTATGCCACTTTCGGTGCTTACAGCCGGTTTTCGGGCCCCGAACCTCGCGGTTTGGCCCCCGAGCATTCATTTCGCATCGGTTTCCTCCGGTTCTTGGCAGGTACCTCTGTTTTATCATTCCGAGGAACACTGGGGCCTCTGATACCCACTTCGCTGCTGAACACCACTTCCGGTGCCTACAGCCCATTTTCGGGACCCCGAACTGCGCGGTTTGGGCCCCGAGCGTTCATTTCTCATTAGTTTTTGTTCAATTTTGGCAGGTACCTCTGTTTCAACATTAGAAAGATCACTGGAGGGTAGGAGGCCAGCAATTATCCCAGATAACCAGTTTCACTCCTCCGGCGCCCGTTTTGCTCACTTCCGGGCTAATGTTGAACACCCTAGGCCCATTTTCTTCCAACTAAAGCTACATATCTGTGATCAGGGCACATGGGAGGACCCTAAAAACTACTGGTCGGCCAGCAATTGTGGATTTCATTTTTGAGCCCCTCCTTCAAGCTCTATGTTGTGGCTCCTGCTTCAGTGTTGCCAATTTCCGACCTTGGGGCCTTATTCTACACATCTGGGAGGACACCATTGCATGGTGGTCGGCCAGAAAATTTGCACTTCATTTTTGGGCCATGGCCGGCCGGCCAGGGTGAGTGGCTGGCCGACCAGGTGGGGTGGCCGGCCGGCCACCTCCCAGAAATTTACCTGGCCGGCCAGCTTTCTGCTTTCCAGCCCTTTCCAGCTGTCCGGATATTTTTCAAAATATCCCGGGCATCCGGGGGATATTTTGGGAGGGAATGCTTGGATGCAATTCCCTCCCCTTTTACACCTTTTCTTCCCTATTTAAAGGGCTGCCCTCCTCCTTTGCTAGGGTTAGAAGTTTTGATCTCACAAACCTCTCTCCCAAAACCTCCATTTTCCTATTCAAAAATCCTAAAAACCTTTGAGTTCCTAGGCCAATCCTTCATCAACCCTAAGCACCACCAACACCACCTTCATTCCAGCAGCAAAGGAGTGCTTTTCAAGGGCTAAGAAGCAACTTTCATCAAGGCAAGAGGTAGCAAAAGCATAGTCTTCAAGGGTAAGCCTCTAGTTCCATTTTTCTCGCATAATCTTGCTTCAAATCTTTACCCTACTTGTGATCTGTTTTGGGCTCTGACCCCTTCTGGTTTTGTGCTTATTTTGAGCCCCTCTACAACTTTGTAGAAGGGCTCAACCCTGTTTGGTGTCTCCATGATATACCTCTTTCAATACCACTCTTTAGGCCATTAATTTGCATGCTTTGTTTGGCTTTTGAGTGATCTGATTTCGAGCATACTATATACTGTGAGTGGGCTTATTTTGATCCCCTCTTCAATATTGAAGAAGGGCTCAGCCATGTTTGACTTCTCTATCATGCACTTCCTTTGAAATGCTTCCATTTTACCGTAAAATTGCATGATTAATTTGGCCTATTTGTGATCTGAGTTGGAGCATGAAACATACTGTGATTGTGCTTATTTTGAGCCCCTCTTCAACATTGAAGAAGGGCTCAACCTGGTTTTCTTGCTCTACATATCACTTGTTTTGAATTCATGTCCACTTCTGTTTTGCATGCTTTGTTAAGCTTATTTGGCTTCGGATTTCAGCCTTCATCAGGCCTAGACAGAGCCTTATTTTTTCCTATTCTTCATGTTTTGTTAAGGTCCAAAGTTGTTTGATGCATGCTTTTGATACTTCATGTGGTACCCCCTTTATTTTCCGTAAAATTGCATGCATTGTTAGACTTGCTTAGCTACTGATTTGAGCCTTCATCAGGCTTAGAGAATGTCTTAAAATGACCTATTCTTCAAGTTTTGTTAAGGATCCAAAGTTATTTGGTGATTGCTTATGGTACCTCATGTTGTAGCCCTTTATTGGCTCATTTTTGCATGCTATTTTAAGCATATCTACACACTGAATTGGAGGATCTCATCTACTGTAAATATGCATTTTTTGGCCCCTCTTCAATTTTGTAGAACTGATTTTTCTGGTTTGAGCATTGTATATACTACTTGCTTTGTAATTCCTCTCTTTTTCCCCGTTTTTGCAAACTATTTTTGCCATGCTTGTGGTTGTTATTTAGCTTTGTTTGTTACTGAAAAAATGCCATATTTGGGGCTTCCTTGCTACTGGTTTGCATGTCATGGTCATGTTGTGCGTGTTTAGTATGGCTATAGGCCATTTCGGGTACTTAAAATCACATTTCGGGATGATTTCATGCATTGGTTGTAATTTCGTACCATTTCGGAGCTGCTTTCTCCTTTATTTAGGTGTTGAAATTTGGTTTGCATGCTTGCATATCATTTCCCGTGCCAGTTCATGCCTTCGGGCCATGTCTCGGTTTGCGTGCCCGTGGGCACGCACTTCGAGACACCTCTGTTTTATCCGACGGCATCTGATGTGAGTATGGCTGAGGTCCATTCATGTTAGTATAAGCCCAATTTGCATTTCCATCTCATTTTATCATCGCCTCGATGTGCGTGCCTGTGGGCACACATTTCGAGGCACTTCGGTTTTATCCGATTTTCTCATTTTATCATCGTCTCGATGTGCGTGCCTGTGGGCACACATTTCGAGGCACTTCGATTTTATCCGATTTCCACTTCACATCATTGCCTCGGTATGAGCGCCTGCGGGCACACATTTCGAGGCGCTTCGGTTTTATCCGATTTGCATTCCACATCATCGCCTCAGTTTGCGTGCACGCATGCGCGCTTTTCGAGGCATCTCATTTTCATCTCATTTTCATCTCATTCTCACAGTATTGTGCATACTAGGCTGTATCTTAGTTGCATTTCAGGCATATCATGCATATTGCATCGTGTTCGGGATAGGAGTTAGCCCGGGCACGGGAAACGAGGTACGTTTCGTACTCCGAGTGACGGAACGGGTCTCAATTCCCCAGTCGCCGACACTCCGGATAACCCATGATGGAGTTAGGTTTTCATTGTAACATTCATGTGCATTCATCCTATATTGAGTTGTGCAAATCCGGTTCCTCGGCCATCACGCATCGGTATGCGCGATTGGTGGCACGAGGATCGAGGCACGCATATATTTGTGAAATACATTGCTGTGCCCTTCTCCTGCTCTCTGTTACAACAAAATCAGGAATCAACAGCTTTTCAGAGCTTGGCACGCATTTCGAGGCAAATTGCAAACAGAGGCTAATTGGGGCATTGCCGTGGATTTCTGCGCAAGGCAGCTCCAACATACATCATTCAGTAGAAGCAAGGCAGTCCCTGGCTTGCATGCCAGTTTTATTGCTTTCCCTAGTTTAACTTGATAATTAATTAGGAATTTGTACATTTATTCGGACTGTAATATCTGGACTGTAATATTCTTTCATTTGGGATTGTATTATTTATTCGGACCCTCTGCACGAGGGCACAACTGTAATAAGGGTGCGTGTGTGTGTGTATGTCTTCCAACCCCCCCTTCTTTCTCCCTTTTATTTATCCGCTTATGTTGGTTAGATTAGGACATATTTCAATTAGCATACAGTGTGATAGCATGTTTGCATTTCATTCATCTGTTTTGCATGCACCGGGCTCGGCACATCATACAAACTGCATTGTACTTCAATTTCAAAGTTGAATACATGTTAGTTGTAGCATTTCATATGCCATCTTTAGAATAGCCGAGCCTGCTATAGTTGCATTTTGCATGTGTTGCATTAGGCATTTCAGCATATTTAGGATCATGCATGATTTCTAATAAGCTTCGGTTTTGGCTTGGAGTACTCGGTGAGTTTTATGCTTTAGCATCCTTGCATGCGTGTGAGTGTTGCCATGATAGCATGCTTGCCATGAGGCTATTTGCTTATGTGATATAACTGCCTTGAATGCCTGTGGGTGGAGGTTGAGTTATCTGAATTGGGACAATTCATTGAATGTTTGTTTTAAGCCCACTAGATAGTGGCAAAATCATATTTTCTAAGCCCACCTGAGGGTGGCAAATCCGCGTCTTAACCTACCTGCGGGTAGCACCATCAAACCATTTTCAAACAAACAAACATGAGATGTTTTGTTCCAATTCAGGCGGCCCAGTCTATACTTGTTTGCTGCGAGCATCACATAGTAAACCTAGGCTAATAACCGGAATAAGAGCATACAAGGTTTTCAAAAACAGATGTCATGGTTAGTAGAGGCCGGTCTTTGACCGGGCGAGCGGGGGTGCTCACGATGTGACCTTCCCCAATCGTACCCAAGTTCCCGAGCCAACTTTGGTGAGGACGGACACGTGGCCTTTGGCACCGAGTCAGGGTTTCCTAAATTTCCCATTTAAAAAATATTTAGGTGGCGACTCTGTATCTGGCAAAGCAGTCCATGTTTGGCACTTCTTTCAAAAAATCTATTTTCAAAACGATTTGCCGGATTTGGACTCTTTGGTTCAAGATTAAGAACCGTGACATTTGAGTCCTTGAACTGTAGTGACCCCAATATGAACAGAACGGGACCTAACCCTCCCGGGGCGTTCGGGGACGTCTACAATACTCCTCGTTGGTTATCTCTTCAATGGGGACTTTGTTCGGATTTTTCTCAGTCAGGATATAGGCTACCTTGAGGAGACTGAGATAGAAAAGCACCTTACCTTTCCATCTCTTGAAATGGGCTCCCTTGAACCGGAAGGGCTTGTTGAGATCGCCAGTATTCTCGTTGGGCTTCTCCAGTACTGGATCCATGAATTTTTACTACTTGAATCTCTTTAAAATTATTGGTGATAATTACAAATAAAACACTAGAAAATGCAAATAAAAAAAATTACAATAACTATTGTAAGGGCTGAGGCGCGGGAAATTCGCTGTCTTTAATGAGATTCAAGCCCTCTGCGGTTGGGCAAAGCCTCACACCGGTGCAGCAGAAAAAACCTTGACTTGTCCCCCTCAGGATACAACAGCCCGACTAAGTGGTATGGTTCACCAATACTGCACAATTGGTTGAACCCAAAACTTTATCACATACACCCTTTTTTATTTGCCTGATAATCTCACACAACATAATAAAGCAACCAAAACTTCTTCTCTCCTCCATGATAAGAAGTTAGATCAATTTATAGAAGATGAAGCTTGTTAGGCAAGTGGCTTGGAAGAGAAGACACTTAGTGGATAAGAATAGGAAAGGAAATTGGTGAGCAATTTCCTTGGAAGACTTGAAAAGAAGACTTGAAAGACTTGGAAGACTTATCTAGGAAGACTTGTCTTGAAAACTTGGTGGGCAAGTTTCCTTGGAGGAAAAGAAAGGATTAACAAGTTATTTGGAGCCCAATCACATAATATAATCTATAACACATTATAATATTAAAATATCTGCTAACAAACTATTTGCTCTGTTGTGACTCTAAAATATAAAAAATGCTCATGTCATGACTTCACACTGTCCTGGTTAGCTGAATTCATTTCCTAACTGCTTAAATTTTTGGAACAATTGGCAACTTAATGGTTACTCACCTCATTTCATGAATCATAAGTTACTACTACTACTAGGTACTGTGGAAGTGCCAATATTACACAGTTTTGTAAGTTTTAGGGTCTTGAATTTTAATTTCTCAGAACATCTTCAACACATAATTCTAAAAAAAATTAAGTTCTAATAGGTGTAGTAATTGAAATTCAAAAACATTACTCAAATTGTGATACATATCTGGCGCACAACAGATGTAGTGTTTATTTCAAAGAAATAGCAACGACATCCCAAAAACCCATTACACAATACCATTAACACCTTATTAGTTATTCTTACAACTACTAAGCTATTGCCTCAAATCCTCTGATTCCACACCATTAGCATTTCCAGAATGAGACCAGTATTCCTTAACCAGCTGCCCAAACAGCGAACCCTCTTTACTCATGAGCTTCATCGGCTCATCATACTCCACCAATTGCCCTGCAAATGTAAACAATGCAGAATTTTCATCGTGCACACAAGGATATATGATGCATTGCAGTTAGATTGCAAGTTCATATAGTAATTTGACCGTTTAGTGGCCAAACAGTACTTTGAGAGATTTTTCAAGATTGTCAGATCAGGTTGAAAACCCCAAACACAATTTGAGTGAAAATTTACTGTTTTCAAAAAATATTTGACTACTCGATTTACAGTTTCAGTCAAATTCATTTTGAGTTACGAGTAATAGAAATTCAGAGATCTTGTTTTTTTATTGTGTTTTCATTCATTTTATACGCAATTCTACAAGGACTCACCGTCTTTAACAGCAAGCACCATTGTGCAGTCCATCACAGTTGGAATTCTGTGGGCTACTGTGATGACAGTGCAGTCTGCAAATTCTGTCCGAATGGTTTTCTGTATGATGGAGTCGGTTGCATTGTCGATTGATGCAGTGGCTTCATCAAGAACCAGTATCTTCCTTCTCTTCAGTAATGCTCGTCCCAAACAAAATAACTGTCGCTGTCCCATGCTCCAATTTGATCCGTCTTGCACAACTGCAAAATATGTTGTTAGTTAACAACTTTTAGAAGAAAGGTCAATTTGTATGCCTACAAACTCTTCAATTTTACCTAAAGAGTTCAAGCCCTCTGCTTTCTCTTGAACTGCCTCTCGAAGCTGACATTTTTCAAGAACCTTCCAAAACATGGTTTACAAATAGTATCAGTAATTTTGTTTGGAAAACTGTTTCCAAAAACTGAATTCATAAATGTTTTCTGAAAACAACCCTTTGGAAATACCAAAAAGTTGTTTTGAATTATTGAAGACTGGTTTTGTTAAAAAAAACAAAAATGAAAATAACGAATGCTTTACTATTTCCTCTTTTGTCTATATACAGATGCTTGAAATCATGAAAAGAATGTATGCAAGTGAAAGTTTAATGCCTAAAAAAAAGTGAAATTTGATTTGATACAACTCATCTTCAAATCAGAAAATAAAATTTAAAACAAAAGACTACCACTATCTTCCACCTTGAAGGCTATGCATAGCAATTAGTGATTAGTATTTCTGATCCACAGCTAATTAGTATAACAATTCAAGAACATGTATAACCACTTAGAATAGTAGTTTTATGTCCTTTTTTTTTTTTTTTTTGTTAGTAGAACAATCAAAATTTGGTCTTTTAGCTCTAGTTAGATCTAGAAACCTTACCTCCCATATTTCCTGATCAGTGTGTTCTGATAAGGGGTCTAGATTGAATCTCACAGACCCACAAAAGAGAGTTGGATCTTGTGGAATGACCCCAAAGTGTGATCTAAGGTCATGAAGCCCGATCGTACTTATATCTAGATCATCAATAATGATCATTCCCTCCGTAGGCTCCACCAAGCGAAACAAGGCACTGATCAGAGTCGTCTTCCCACTACCGGTTCTTCCAACAATCCCAATTTTGTGCCCTCCTTCGAACACGCAACTGACCCCTCGAAGCACCAGAGGAGCATTAGGCCGATACCTAACCTACTCAATATCATTTAATGAAGTTTCAGGTTGTAAAACAAAGAAAGCAATGAAATCGATTACCATATTGCCAATTTTTTTTACCTTCAAATTACAAATCTCCACTTTACCAACTTCTGGCCAGGTCAATGCAGGTCGATTGCTTTCTATTATTTCAGGGGCTTCGCTAGGAATATGCAAGTACTGTTCTAGCCTTTCTACAGAAATAATCAAATTCGATATCATGCACTGGCTTTGGACAGAAGCAACTACGAACAAGTTCAGCGAAAGACCATATGATAGAGCCATTCCAATATATCCTAGATGACAAAAAAAACGCTCATTGGATGATCATACGATTGATCACTATCATTTAGATGAAATGTTTGATATTAGGCAGCACAATTTTTTGTGCTGTCATATGAAATTATGAGAGAAAAAATTGGACAAGTGATAGTGTATTAGTGATAATGATTACAAACCTGATTTAGAAGCTTCGAGTGGGAACAAAGTCAAGGCAAGCGCAGAGCAGGAGAGGACAATTGAACACAGGATTTCTAGGCGTTGGATCAACCACTCGTTTGCTGAAAAATTGTGGAAGAATGCACTCGCGTTTGCATCAATAAGGCGCAAGTTCTCTGAAAAGAATCGATCTTCCTCTCCAAAAGCTCTAACAGTCACTACTCCAGCAATGGATTCACCAAGATGGCTTGCAATTGAAGACTTAGTTGTGCCAACGATTCGCATCAACTCCTTTGCAGAAACAAAGTAGAATCTCTGTATGAAAAGATTAAAAAACGTATAAATAGTATGTTGGTTTGCGCGCACACCACCCTTGTGTTATGTGCACTTTTTCTGTATCTCTAAATTTTCTCATCCCTCTCATTTTAAATTCGTGCAAAATAAATAAAAAAACAGAATATATTACCTGTAAGAGTATGGTAACATAAACCATGGGTATGATGACAATCAAGATTGGCCAGGTGATGATAGCCAAAACGCAGAAGCTAAAATATGTGTTCATCGTTGCCCCTATGCTCACACTGAACTTGAATGCCAATTCAAGGTCCACCATATTCAGATCAGACGATACCTATACCCCCAAAAATAAAAATTTGAGGCAAAATCTCATAAATTTGTCAAAGCATAATATACATTGTTTTACACAGTAGAGATTCTTACCCGGCTGAGAATTCTTCCTAATGGCGTTGAATCGTAGAAGGACATTGGAGCTCGGAAAAGAGATGTCATTAACTTGGAAAAAATAGATTTTGAAGTTTTAAGGCCTAAAACAACTACAAAATAAGATCTAACGATCAAGAAGATCGACATTCCACACCCAATCAAAGTGTAAACTAAGATCAATTCCAATCTGCTGACACTATAGTCTTGTACATCGGCAGCCAACCAGAGACTCTGTACAAATTGCCCAATTATGTAGATAATGTGAACGATAACAGCTAGAGAGAGGTACAAGAAGCCATTGCTCTTATTCAGATACTGTATGTAAGGCTTGAAACCGGCATCGCCTGTTTCTCTTTCTTCTTTCTTAACCAGCTGGTCTCCTAACGATTCTTTTAGCTGTTCCTTGGTATAAATTTTATGGATTTCTTCTTTGGAGGTTTTAGGCCTTTGAGAAGAGTACTCGGTTTGCATCTCAGAACCGGCAGTGTCTCTGTGAGCGTTGACAAGGATTTGAAATTGTTGACTAGAAGTTAGCAACTGATCATAGGTAGCTGCTTCCACGATCTTTCCATCCGACATTAACTGTCAACAAAATCAATAATGAACAAAATATGTGAACCGCTTTACTAATGTTGTGTTTGGTTGGGGGATTTAAGGAGGGATTTAGAAAGAGAAATGGAAAAGGTATGTGAAATGCGAATAAAACATGCCTATATTTCACCTAATTTCACACACTTTTTCCCTTTCCCTTTCCAAATCCCTCTTCAAATTCCCCAACCAAACACAGCGTAAAAGAATTCAAAAACCAACATCTAATGTAAATTTAAGGACAACAAGAAAATTAACACGAAAGTACTTAAATTCCTAACCAAGATAGCATCAAATGCTGGAAGGAAGTCGACTTGGTGTGTCACAAGCAAGACAGTCTTCCCTGCTAGAGCTTCCATGACATATTCCTGGACATAACCCATATTAGCTTCAAAAAAAATAAAAAATAAAAAATAAAAAAGATTGAGATGAGAATTATGATCACATTAAATAAACTGGTTGCAGTATGTGCATCAACAGCACTGAATGGATCATCCAAGAGATAAACATCTGCGTCTTGATATAGTGCACGTGCAAGTTGAATGCGTTGCTTCTGCCCACCACTGAGATTAACGCCCCGTTCTCCTATTATCGTGCAATCACCAAATGGAAGCATCTCGAGGTCCTTTATTAGGGAACACTTTTCAAGTACTTCTTGGTATCTATGGAAATCCATGTTGGACCCAAAGAGAATGTTTTCTTGTATGGTTCCTGTTTGGATCCATGCTGTTTGAGCAACATAGGCAATCTTTCCATGTACTTGAACCTGGAAAATGAAGCAGAAACGACACGGGTTGAATAGAGTATATTGGTCTAGAGTCTCTAGTAAAAACTTTTCATTCTTGCACTTCCATAGATGTGGAGAACAAGACATTGTGTGTGCCATTGTGGTTTAGAAAAGAAAGAAGTGAAAATGAAGACTTACTATGCCATTGATGTTTGAAATTTCTCCAAGAATTGTCGCTATAAGGGTTGATTTACCCGAGCCAACCTCTCCACATACAGCTATCTTCTCACCAGGTTTAACCACCAAATTTATGTCGGTTAGAGTAGGCTTTAAAGAACTAGCATCCCATGAAATCCTAGAGGAATTGATAAATATAGATTGCTCGTGTCCCTTTGCATCGTGCTTTTGCTTCATATGCCTATCCTGCAACTCAGGTGCCTCGAGAAATTTCACTATTCGAGTGAACGAAACTTTTCCTTCAATAAACACTGCCCCAATATCAGGGATCAACCTGATGGGCTCCTGAAGGATTCGCAGCGTTGCGAGAAACGTAAAAACATTGCTAACATTGAGAGGAATTCCAAGAAAGTAACAAGTCCAGAAAGTAATAGCTGAAACTATGGTTGGGGACGACCAAAACAGAACCAAATGGTACCCTCTTTGTGACAGAACAGCCGCTAAATAGCTTGATTCATCATTCCTTAGCCTTGCTATAACGCTCTTGAAATGCGTCTCCCAAGCATACAACTTCAAAACCTTCATGTTTCCGAGTGCCTCGGTGATTGCCTTTAGCCTCTTGTCTTGTGCTGCCATGAGCTTTGTCAGGTGTTTGTGCTGTAATTTGGCCACCGGGTAATTTCCAAAAACAGTCACAATGATCACTACCACCGCCGCAATAGTTGCTAACCCCACAGAATAGTACATGATAATAAACGCGAGGCATATCTGAAGGCTCGTTGTCCATATCTGATGAAACCAGTATGGAAATTCCCCTATTCTATACGCATCAACCGTGACATAATTTGTTATCTCCCCCGGAGAGTGAGTGGTCTTCGCAGCATTTGAAAGTCGGAGTTGCTTCTGATAGATTGCTGCAGATAGCAAAGATCTTACTTGCAGCCCAATTAGTCTAGTTTGGAAGTACCATTGTCTCTCCGACACTGATTCCAAGCATTTTGCAAGGAAAAGCCCCAAAGTAAGCGCATATCCCTCATATTTAAACGCTTCTTTGCCTTGTGCAACATCGATAAAAGCTTTCAAAAGCACCGGTCCTGTAGACAGTGTGAGTACTTTGAGCAACGCAAAAAACCCGGATATCAAAAGAGCTCTCCTCTGGCAGAAAAAGATTGTCGACAGAAAAGGAGGGTTCTGTGCCGTTCCTTTCTCTTTTCGCTTCCTTAGCTCCTCCATAAACGTCAAGTAACACGTCTCTGCTCGATCAACTTCACGTAGCTTTGGAATGTCTTTGTCCTCGAGAACTTTCGCCTTGCCTTTCTTTAGTAATGGATTCAACCACCAAAATGACATTTTGCTTAAAAATCCCGCCTTGGCGAAAGGAGTTACATCGTCATCTGACTCATCTGTGTCGATTTCACCATCCATATCAGCTTCTTTAGATTGTAAAGGTTCATAGAGTGAATCAAACTTGGTGTTGGGCTCAATTCCCTCATTTTTTTGTGCTCGAAAAGCACAAAAGATCATTAGAATTGCTACGGGAAAGGTCATGATATCTAGCAGAGTCTTAACCGATGCTACTCTCTCCTCAACGGCTTCCCAAACAGATGGAATGCATAGAAACACTGAAAACAACAAGGCAAGTACAGAACAAAGCTTTACTGTTACGATATGTCGACTCTGTTGCGTATTGAGGCTCACAATTAGACTCAGCAACAACCATGTAAAGCCCTGAAACAACACCACTAGCCATTGATGAAGAGGTATCAAACTATGTTCTGATCTCAATTTCTCTTGAATTGTCCAAACCCCGAAACCCAAGTAAGCCAAGCCTAACCCGCCATTGAAAATGGCCGAGGAAATTGGCAAACAGTGAAGGGAATGGGGCGAGGCTACGACCTTTTTTGAGTTTGATTTGTAGATGACAGTAAACAAACAGATGAGAAAGACAATGATATCAAAAGCAATGACCAAAACATGGTTGGGGCATGAATGTGGATTGAAAATTGCAGCAAAGCCTGATGTGCAGTTGTGTTCGTGTGAACACGCGGAATTTCCACAGAAAATGGTCCATGGACCTTCTTCCATTCTGTATTTTCTTGTCTTTAAGATGCTGCAAATCTGAAACAATGGATAAGAGAGTCCTATAGATCAGACATTTGGTGATTGAAGATGAAAAATTAAGTGTTGATTGTTAAAGCAAAGCATAACCAGTATTCAATGTATGAGGTACGCGTGGGATGAAAGCTGCAGAAACCCTAAACTTGTTAGCAAACTGTTTTTAAAAACAACCCAATTTTTAGGAACCACCAAAAAGCTGTTTTTTAGCTTTTCAAAAACTATTTCGGCACAAAAGGTGATATGGAAATAGTTTGCGTTTTCAAACTTTTCATTGTTTTGTTTCCGAAAACACGAAAAACAAAAACAAAAAGGAACGAAAACATAACCAAAACCGGCTGTGGAATGTGATTCTACAAACCCACTGCACTTGATCATTCACTTGCATTCCCACGCTTAGAAATTTGTTTTTAGAAGTTACTGTAAACAATTTGCTTAAGAAAACACTCTGTTTTCAGTACTATCACCATCATAAAATGTTTTGATCAGTGTTATATCTGAGAAAGATAAACAGAATTTCCCTCTTGGGAACAGATTTTCCAGGAAAATTGAAAATTTAAACCATGAAATCTGAATCTATTTTGGAATTTAACTTCCTAAGCTTGTGGAAACCAAGCAGAGAGACATAGAATATGAAAACATTATAAATAAATAAATAAAACATGAAAAACAAACCTCCTTAAGCAGTACCTTTCACTTTGAGCGAAAAACAGCAGAAATCGAAGTCCCGAAATCATTGAACAGAGAATATGAATATAAATACTATGATATCTATGTGATGGAAACAGAACAAATATTCAGACACTTCACAGAGATTTAGAGGAGAGTCTTGGTGTCATCTTGCTGAGAACCAGGTTTACCACACAAAAAAAAAAAAAACTCAACAAAAGAACCAGACACTCTCAATTTATTTGCTTCGATAGTAAAAAAAAACAATAATAATGATTACCCATCTCTGACTGTTGAGTTTCTAGATGAGATGGTGATGATGAATATATAATGTTATAGCAAAGAAGCTTAGGCACATGTTAAAGGTAATTTATTCACTAGTTTTGAATCTGATTCTTGCAATCAAATATTATAACATAAAATTTTACAGGTGGAAATCATGGAGGCGTAGATGTAACACATTTGGCCGGTTAATATATATTTTATTAGTTAATTTATTTGTATTATTTTATAAT
>JAPPVO010004139.1:0-34619 GCA_030407325.1 Camellia japonica | reverse complement strand
ACGGGCACGCAAATCGAGAAAATGACATGCGGAATGCAATGAAGTTAAAATGATATGCAAAATGCAAAATGGACTTACACAAACATGAGTGAGCCTCAGCCACACTCACATAAGAGGCCGTCGGATGAAAATGAAGCGCCTCGAAATGCGTGCACACGGGCGCGCAAACCGAGGCGATGACATACGCAATGTGATAAGACTAAAATGGCATACAGAATTCAGAATGGACTTATACCAACATGAGAGAGCCTCAGCCACACTCACACGGGAGGCCGATGAGATGAAAATGAAGTGCCTCGAAATGCGTGCACGAGGGCACGCAAACCGAGGCAATGACATAAAGCATGAAATGGCACTCCAAATGCAAATTGGACTTATACTAACATGAGAGAGCCTCAGCCGCACTCACATAAGAGGCCGTGAGATGAAAATGAAGTGCCTCGAAATGCGTGCACACGGGCACGCAAACGAGGCGATGGCATACGCAATGTGATGACATGGAGAATGATATGCTAACATGCAAATGGAATTTCAGCACTCACAAATGACGCAAAACAGTCCCGAAAGGTGGGGAAATGACACCGAATGTACGGAATGGTCCCGAAATGCGATATTAAACGCCCGAAATGGCCTACAGCAATACTAAACATGCATAATGGGTACATGACATGCAAAACAGTAGCAAGGAAGCCCCCAAAATAGCATTTTTCAGTCTAGAAAAAGGCCAAAGTGCAAGCATAGATAGGGCAATAATAGCATGCAAGAATACGGACCAAGAGAGGGGTATTGAAGCAAGTGATACATGCGATGCCCAAACTGAAAAGTACCCTTCTACAACACTGATGAGGGACTAAAAATATGAACATTTGCAGTAGATGACATCCCCCAAATCAGTATGAAACCATGCTAAAAATGCCATGCAAGATTGAGGATACATAGGGCTATAACATGAGGTACCCCAAACATTCATCAAACCAGCAAAGACCCTTTATGAAATATGTCAAGAAGATCAAAATAAGACTCTTTCTAGTTCTGATGATGGCCGAAAACAGAAGCTAGATGAGCTTAAACAAGCATGCAAAAATGGGGGTCCAAGAGGGATATAATGACAAGTATAACATGGTGTAGACACCCCATTTTTGACCAACCTTAAGACTCAGACGTCACGATTGAGCGCTTGGTGATGTTGCATACTGTGCTCGTTCAGAAGTCTCAGAGTCGCGGTCGTGCGCCCTGCCTCCGAACTTCCGAATCCTCTTCTGTGCCTTGTCTCGGTTTGCGAACCAGACTCGGTTTTCTCTGTTTTCTTTCCTAAGGGGAGGGAGTGGTCCCGTAGACTATCTCTCGGTGGCCGTGTGCTACATTTCGTGGCCGTAGGCCATTTTGCCCATTTCGGAGCCCGGTTCCCGGTTCTCGGAGCCGTCAGGCCTTGTGCCTCGGTTCGGGACCGCCCAACCGTCTCCGATTCCTCCGGTTTTTGGCAGGTACCTCTGTTTTATCATTATGAAGAACACTGGGGCCCCTGATGCCCACTTCGTGGCCGTATGCCACTTTCGGTGCTTATAGCCGGTTTTCGGGCCCCGAACCTCGCGGTTTGGCCCCCGAGCATTCATTTCGCATCGGTTTTCTTCGATTTTTGGCAGGTACCTCTGTTTTAGCATCAGGAAGATCACTGGAGGGTAGGAGGCCAGCAATTATCCCAGATAACCAGTTTCGCTCCTCCGGCGCCCGTTTTGCTCACTTCCGGGCTAATGTTGAACACCTAGGGCCATTTTCTTCCAACTAAAGCTACATATTTGTGATGAGGGCACATGGGAGGACCCTAAGAAGTGGTGGTCGGCCAGCAATTGTGGATTTCATTTTTGAGCCTCTCCTTCAGATGCAATGTTGTGACTCCTGCTTCAGTGTTACCACATTCCGACCATGGAACCTTGTTCTACACACATGGGAGGACACCAAAAAGTGGTGGTCGGCCAGTAATTGTTACATTCATTTTTGAGCCTCTCATTCAGATGCAATGTTGTGACTTCTGCTTCAGTGTTGCCAGATTCCGACCTTGGGGCCTTATTCTACACACATGGGAGGACACCAAGGAGTGGTGGTCGGCCAGCAATTTTGTACTTCATTGTTGGGCCATGGCCGGCCGGCCAGGGTGAGTGGCTGGCCGACCAGGTGGGGTGGCTGGCCGGCCGGCCACCTTCCAGAAAACTACCTGGCCGGCCAGCTTTCTGCTTTCCAGCTCTTTACAGCTGTCCGGATATTTTTTGCAAAATATCTCCCCCTCCGGGGGATATTTTGGGAGGGAAATCTTGCCTCCATTTCCCTCCCCTTTTACACCCTTTCTTGCCTATTTAAAGGGATGCCCTCCTCCTTTGCTAGGGTTAGAAAATTTGGTCTCAAATACCTCTCTCTCAAAACCTCCATTTTCTATCTCCAAAACTCAAAAAACCCTCAAGCATCTAGGCCAATCCTTCATCAACCCTAAGCACCACCTTTCCCACTTCCATTCCAGCAACAAAGAGAGCTCTTTCAAAGGCTAAGAAGCAACAAAGTCAAGCCAAGAAGCAAAGAAAGACTTGTCTTCAAGGGTAAGTCAACAAATTCCCCTTTTCTTGCACTTTTTTGCATCAATTTTCTACCTTACTTGCTCTCTGATTTGGGCTCTGACCCCTTCTAGTTTTGTGCTTATTTTGATCCCCTCTACAACATTGTAGAAGGGCTCAACCCTGTTTGAGCCCTATATGGCACACTTGCTTCAATATCACTCTTTATGCCATTAAATTGCATGCTTTGTTTGGATTATGTGTGATCTGTTTTCGAGCATGACATAAACTGTGAATGGGCTTATTTTGAGCCCCTCTTCAACATTGAAGAAGGGCTCAACCATGTTTGACCTCTCTATCATGCACTTGCTTTGTATTTCCTTCAAATTACCGTAAAATTGCATGGTTTCTTTGGCCTGTTTATGATCTGATTTTGAGCATGCTATTAACTGAGGTTGGGTTTATTTTAGGTCCCTCTACAACATTGTAGAAGGGATCAAATTGTTTTGAGGCCTCCATGTTGTACCTCTCTTTATACCTCTCTTTGGCCCCATCTTGAATCCCTTTTTGAGCTTACTTAGCTCCTGTTTTGAGCCATCATCAGTACTGAAAATATCCTTAATTTGGTCTTCTTGTCAAGTTTTGTTAAGGGTCTTAGTCCATGTGGTCATTTCTTTTGGTACTTCATGTAATACCATATTTTTTTCCGTAAAATTGCATGCTTTGTTAGGCTTTCTTAGCTTCTGATTTGAGCCTTCATCAGGCTTATAAAGTGTCTTGAAATGACTCATTCTTCATGTTTTGTTAAGGGTTCAAAGTTGTTTGGTGATTGCTTATGGTACCTCATGTTGTAGCCCTTTATTGGCTCATTTTTGCATGCTATTTTAAGCATATCTACATACTGAATTGGAGGAGCTAATCTACTGTAAATGTGCATGTTTTTGGTCCCTCTTTAATTTTGTAGAACTGATTTTTCTGGTTTGAGCATTTTATATACTACTTGCTTTGTAATTCCCTTCTTTTTCCCCGTTTTTGCATGCTAATTTTGCCATACTTGTGGTTGTTGTTTAGCCTTGCTTTGTACTAAAAAAATGCTAGTTTTGGGGCTGCCTTGCTACTGTTTTACATGTCATGTGTCAATTGCGCATGTTTGGCATAGTTGTAGGCCATTTCGGGTGCATAGCATTGCATTTCGGGCATCGATTGTAATTTGGTCATAATTCGGGGCTATTTGTGCATCATTTTAGCTGCTGAAATTTGCATTTTCCATATGCCATATGTCACGTCTCATTCGCATGTCATTTCTGTGCCTTAGGGCCATGCCTCGGTTTGCGCGCCCGTGGGCACGCATTTCGAGGCTTCTCATTTTATCCGACGGCAGCTTATGTGAGTGTGGCTGAGGCCCTCTCATGTTAGTGTAAGCCCAATTTGCATTTTCCATGTCATTTCATGCTCTAATGCATCGCCTCGGTTTGCGCGCCCGTGTGCGCGCATTTCGAGGCACTTTGTTTTTTATCCGACGGCCTCCCGTGTGAGAGTGGCTGAGGCTCTCTCATGTTGGTGTAAGTCCATTCTGCATTCCGTATGACATTCTAGTCCCGTTGCATTCCGTATGCCATTTTCTCGGTGTGCGTGCCCGCGGGCACGCACTTCGAGACATCTCATTTTAACCTCATTACATATCACTTCCATGACATTTTGCATTCTGTATGCATCGCCTCGGTATGCGCGCCCGTGGACGCGCATTTCGAGGCACTTCGTTTTTATCCGACGGCCTCTTATGTGAGTGTGGCTGAGGCTCACTCATGTTAGTGTAAGTCCAATTGCATTGCGTATGCCATTTTATGCCTTAGGATCATTTCCTCGGTTGGCGTGCCCGTCTGGCACGCATTTCGAGGCATCTCATTTCTATAGCATTGTGCATGCTAGGATTGCATATTAGCTGCATTTCATACATATCATGCATATCGCATTGTGTTCGGGATAGGAGTTAGCCCGGACACGGGAAACGAGGCATGTTTCGTACTCCGAGTGACGGAACGGGTCTCAATTCCCAAGTCACCGACACTCCGGATTACCCATGATGGAGTTAGGTTTTGTTGTAGCATTCATCTGCATTGCACCTTATATTGAGTTGTGCAATCCGGTCCCTCGGCCACCATGCATCGATATGCGTGATTGGTGGCACGAGAATCGAGGCATGCATATATCTGTGAAATACATTGCTATGCCCTTTTCCTGCTCTCTGTTGCAGCATATCAAGAATCAGCAACTTTTCGGAGTCTGGCGCGCATTTCGAGAAACATTGCAAACAGAGGCTAAATTGGGCATCCCAGTGGATTTCTGCGCAAACGCAGCCCAGCATACATCATTCATCAGAAGCGAGGCAGCCCCCCCTGGCTTGCATGCCAGTTTAAAGCTTTCTTAGTTTAATTTGTTAATTAATTAGGAATTTGTTTATTTCGGACTGTACTATTCTTTTATTATTTCGGACTGTATTATTATTTATTTGGACCCTCTGCGCGAGGGCATAATTGTAATAAGTGTGGGTGAGTGTGATGTATGTCTTCCAACCCCACGTCTTTCTTCCCTTTTATTTATCCGCTTACGATGGTTAGATTAGGGCATATTTCAATTAGCATACAGTATGATAGCATGTTTGCATCATTCATCTGTTTTGCATGCACCGGGCTCGGCGCATCATACAAACTGCATTTGTATTTCAATTCCAAATTGAGTACATGTTAGCTGTAGCATTTCATATGCCATGTTTAGAATAGCCGAGCCTGCTATAGTTTGCATTATTGCATGCGTTGCATTAGGCATTTCTGTATAGTTAGGATCATGCATGATTTCTAATTAGCTTTTGTTTTTGGCTTGGAGTACTCGGTAAGTTTTATGCTTTAGCATCCTTGCATGCGTGTGAGTGTTGCCATGATAGCATGCTTGCCATGAGGCTATTTGCTTATGTGATATTACTACTTGAATGCCTGTGGGTGGAGGTTGTGTTATTTGGATTGGAACAATTCATCAAATGTTTGTTTTAAGCCCACTAGATAGTGGCAAAATCATGTTTTCTAAGCCCACCTGAGGGTGGCAAATCCGCGTCTTAGCCTACCTGTGGGTAGCACCATCAAACCATTTTCAAACAAACAAACATGAAATGTTTTGTTCCAATTCAGACGACTCAGTCTATACTTATTTGCTGCAAGCATCACATAGTAACCTAGGCTAATAATCGGAATAAGAGCATACAATGTTTTCAAAAACAGATATCATGGTTAGTAGAGGCCGGTCTTTGACCGGGCGAGCGGGGGTGCTCACGATGTGACCTTCCCTAATCGTACCCAAGTTCCCGAGCCGAGGCAACTTTGGTGATGACGGACACGTGGCCTTCGGCAACGAGTCAGGGTTTCCTAAATTTCCCATTAAAAAATATTTAGGTGGCGACTCTGTATCTGGCAAAGCAGTCCATGTTTGGCACTTCTTTCAAAAAATCTGTTTTCAAAGCGATTTGCCGGATTTGGACTCTTTGGTTCAAGATTAAGAACCGTGACATTTGAGTCCTTCGAACTGTAGTGACCCCAATATGAACAGAACGGGACTTAACCCTCCCGGGGCGTTCGGGGACGTCTACACATGGAGACCCCCAAAAAGGTTGATCCCTTCTACAATGTTGTAGAGGGACACAAAATAAGCTTAATCACAGTTCATGACATGCTCCAAAACAGAACAGATGTAGGTCAACCAAATCATGCAAATTTACGGTAAATATGAGAGATTATGAAGCAAGTGCATGATAGAGAGGCCAAACAGGGTTGAGCCCTTCTTCAATGTTGAAGAGGGGCTCAAAATAGGCCCACTCACAGTTTACCTTATGCTCGAAAACAGATCACTCATAGGCTAGAAAAAGCATGCAAAATCAAGGGTAAAACATGGATTCAAAGCAAGTGGCATATGGAGCATGAAAAAAAGGTTGAGCCCTTCTTCAATGTTGAAGAGAGCCTCAAAATAAGTACAATATCAGTTCATGAGATGCTCCAATTCAGATCACACATAGGCCAAATATTCAATGCAAAATAATGGCATATAAGAGGATATTGAAACAAGTGCAAGATGGAGGGCTCAAACAGGGTTGAGCCCTTGAGCAAACATGAAGATAGCTCAAAATGGACCTAGTTTCAGTTAAGGTCGGAGCTCAAAACAATAAGCTAATAGGCTTAAGAAATGAGGCAAGAAAGTGGTGTAAAAGAGGGAGTTTGAGACTTACCCTTGAAGACCTTTCTTTCTTTGTTTCTTGACTTGAGAAATGTTGCTTCTAAGCCTCTAAGAACCTCTTCTTGTTGCTGGAAAAGGGATGGTGATGGTGATGCTTGATGATGATGAACAAAAGGCACCAAAACTTGAAGATTTGAGAGAGATGGATAGAGATATGAATGTATATGCTCAAGCCAATTTTCTCTAACCCTCCTAAGAGTGTTTGAGCTGCTGTTATAAAGGCCAAAGAGGGGGAGGCAAGTGGAGGGAAATGCACCCAAGTATTTCCCTCCAAAAATATCCCCCGGATACAGATATTTTCTGGGGGAAACAGCTGTGCAGCTGTAAGGAACACACCCCAAGGAGCATGGCCGGCCATATGCTTTTTCTGCAGGTGGCCGGCCGGCCACCCCCCATGGCCGGCTGGCCAAGGGTCAAAAAGGTCATGGTGATTTAGTGGCCGGCCACCAAGGATTGGTGTCCTCCTAGGTGTGCTGAACAAGACCCTGTGGTTCAAATTTGACAACTCTAAAACAGGAGAGAGAATAGGCCAATTCAAAGAGAGGTTCAAAGGTTCAAAGAGAATTACTGGCCGGCCATATGTTTTTAGGGTCCTCCCATGTGTGTACATCACAAATATGTGGTTTTGGCTTGAAGAAAATGGCCCTAGGGTGTTCAACATTAGCCCGGAAGTGAGAAAAACGGGCGCCGGGAGGCGCCGGAAGAGCATAACTGCTTGCTGAGACAATTACTAGCCTCCCACCCTCCAGTGATCTTCCTTATGATAAAACAGAGGTACCTGCCAAAAATGAACGAAAACCGATGCAAAACGAATGCTCGGGGACCAAAACACGCAGTTCGGGGTCCCGAAAACCGGCCGTTAAGCACCGAAAGTGGTGTTTGGCCACGAAGTGGGTATCTAAGACCCCAGTGTCCCTCGAAAGGGAGTAAATGAGATGCATGCCAAAAACCGGAGGAATCGGAGATGGTTAGACGGTCCCGAACCGAGGCGCACGGCCTGACGGCTCCGAAAACCGGGAACCGGGCTCCGAAATGGGCAAAATGGCCTACGGCCACGAAATGTAGCCCACGGCCACTGAGAGATGGTCTACAGGACCTCCCCCTCCCCTCAGGAAAGAAAACAGAGAAAACCGAGTCTGGTTCGCAAACCGAGGCAAGGCACAGAAGAGGGTTCGGAAGTCCGGAGGCAGGGCGCACGGCCACGACTCTGGGACTTCTGAACGAGCACAATATGCAACATCACCGAGCGCTCAATCGGTGACGTCTGAGTCTTAAGGTCGGTCAAAAATGGGGTGTCTACAGTGACGTAGATAAAATCAAACAAAATGTGTACGCGGGTGTGTTTGTTTGGACGGACTGGATAAGGAGGGATTGTAATTTATCTGTAACGCCCTCAAAATAATACATAAATCCCATCATTTTAGACATGCAATGGTATAAAGAATTCAACACCTTTCCATATATCAGAGTAGTTCTTACAACAGTATTACATGTTAACAACAAAAGCAAATGCCCTACAGGCTTACAGCTTTCCAAGTTAACACTTGGTTACACAAAAGAAGAGTACTAACTTTATACAAAATAAGCCCTTGGCTTGATACACATGTAATACAAACAAAATAATCAAAAAGAGTCTTCAACTCCCATATCCATCCAAGCTAAGTCCTTGGAGGTGGCATGCTACCTGTACCTGAAAATAATGTCCTGTATAGGGTGAGCCAACGCCCAGTAGAGATATGCTAAACACAGTATGAGTAATAGCTAAGACATTAGCAGTTGGTAAATGTTTAGTTCTCATAAATTAATTCATAACCCATTTCCATTACATGACTACAATGTCCATGTTTCATTTCATTTTCATTTCTTATCAAGTTCACAATTCACAATAACGGCTCAGAACCTGGCCAACAACTTATATGAGACAGTAACTCATATTAAATGTTTCCCATTTTACATTAGATAAGCATACTAGCTATATCAACACTTCGATAAACGAGCATATAAGCTATATCAACACTTCAACAGATAAGCATACGAGCCATATCAACACTTCCAGAGATAAGCATATGAGCTATATCAACACATTAACTGACAAGCATATGAGCTGTGTCAGTGGAGTCCATCCCTTATCTCCTCCCAAACAACATCCGGTTTAGAGGTCCATCCCCTATTGTAATAACCCCGACCCGTGATTAGTTGTTAATCGGTAATTTAGGGAGTTAATTGAGTGATTAAGATTGATGACGGGATTAATATGTAATTTGTATCAAAAATTGGCTTTCCAACTGTCACCTATAAAAATATCTGTCCGGAAGTACCGCTTTAAAATGAAAATTGAAAGCCTTATCGGCATCCAAACCCGGAATTGTTTACACCAATATTTTAATTGGAATTTTTAGAACCTTATGGCATATTTAACTAAAATGTGATTTGGTATGATGAGAATAGATTAAATAAGCTAATTAAAGAGTTGGACTTATTTACCGTTTTGCTACCTAGTGGCCAAATCTATACAACACACATTTGAGCCCCTTTAGTTTATTGGAGCTGATCTTTTCATTCCCTTAAGTGCAAAAATCTGATGTGAACATTTTAGAGAGAGAGGGAGAGCAATTCTAGAGAGAGAGAGGGAGAAATTGAAGAAGAAATTCAAGGATTTGCATGCACTCTTCTAGATTAAGCAAGGTTTTAGCAAGAACAAGACTTAAGGTAGAATTTTCATCCATTTATTTATGAATTTCAGTGTTATCTTGCATGATTTATGAAGGTTATGAGTTTAAACATGTAAATTGAGCCTTAGAAGAAGAGTTGAGTTGCAAATCATGCATGCATGCATAAATTTCCATGTTTTGAGTTTGAAATCTAAGATTCCTTCCATGCATGTGTTAGTTTCACTCACATTTTGGTCATTCATCTTGTTTCCCCTCAAAATATCAAGTTTGATAATGTTTTGGAAGGTTTGAATTGGATGAAGTTCTTGCATGTTGATTTCATGGGTCAAATTGGGATTTTAAGTTGGGTTTTGAAGAAATGTCAAGTTTTTGGGCCATGATTTCTTGTTTTAATTCTTAAAACATGTTATTTTATAAGTCTTCATATGTTTCCTTCATTTTGGGCCCAGAAAAATGAGTTTTGAAAGGTTGAATGTCGATTTTGAACTTAGAGTTGCAATCTGGAAATTCCAGAAAATTCATCTCCGCTCGAGCGAAGGGTTTCTCGCTCGAGCGACCACTCTGAGATCGTGCTCTCCGCTCGAGCGACCAAAAGTCCGCTCGAGCGTAAATTTCAAGCTCCCAGAAGTTTTGCATCATTTACAGATCGCTCGAGCGAAGGAATGTGCGCTCGAGCGACCACTCACACTTTTGCATGTCCGCTCGAGCGAGAAAGTCTACGCTCGAGCGGAGAGTCATTTCTGCATGTCCGCTCGAGCGAGGAAAGCTTCGCTCGAGCGAGGACCTAAAATTCTAAAATTTTGCCTAAGTGTTCCAAGGCATGTTTTGACATCCTCATTGCATCTTAGGCATTCCTAAGCCTTAATTAAGCTATAGTAATGAGGTTATGGGCTAGAAACGCACACTAAGAAAAGAATGTAACGAGATAAAGAATGGCAAGTGTGTGTGTGACTTGAGCATTGTAATAAGAATGAATCACACTAAGAGATTGCAAGGGTGTGTGTGTTCTAAGCCATGTGATAAGAATAAACATGAACCAACGTGATGTAAGCTAAGCCCTAATGGCCATATGAATAAGTAATGATAAGATTCGTTGGTGTTATGTATTTTGTGATTGTAGGTCAACGTCCGAGAAGTGATTGACCATCTACGGAACCACTGTGAGTAACGTTATCGTAAAGATACGTTGATATGAAATTATGTTCCAAATGTGATATATCAAGTTATGATTTCTGAAATGAGATATGTTTCTGTGAACGGAGATCCATGTTTGAAATCTATTATGGCATCCATAGATAGTCCCAAGTCATGGGGGACGGCATGAAAATGCGGGTCCATGACAGTTACGAGATCTCGTTAGCCATTTCATTGTGGTGATATGTGTTTAATCGGTGTCCGGGACCGGTTACTCTAGTCGGAAGACGTTATGTGATATGTTCGATATGTTCTATGGGATATGCCATTATTATGTTCTGATATGAGATGATTATGATTATGCTATGATCTGTTTTGTACGTATAAAATGTTCGGAATTCGTTTACTAACCCCTTTACCTTAATGTTATTCACTGGGCTTTAGCTCACTGTTTGTATATATATATTATAGGTGAGCATTCTGGAGTGCAAGCCCGAAGGTTTTGTGGGGGACTGTGTTTCTGTTGTCAGCCAGCCTTTGTGCCTCACGTGGAGGTTCCCGAAGTGTCTTGGGTTCAAGGGTTGATTAATTCTGTTTATGCTTGGGACTTTATTTTAATCATGTTGTCTGTACGGAAAATATTGTAATGTGTGTGGTATAATATAATGTATGGTTGACTTATGGCCATGTAAATAAAGTTTTAAATTATTCTGTTCCATGTAAGTCAACACAGCTCATTGGACAATTATATTTATGTATTTGCTTCCGCTAGCCCCTTATTATATTTATGTATTTGCTTCCGCTCGAGCTCAAGAAGGCTCGCTCGAGCGCCAAGACACAGAGATAAAGCACATCCGCTCGAGCGCGAAAACCAGTCCGTTCAAGCGTAGATTTCCCCCTCCCAGAACTTACACCAAAAATGTACCACCCGCTCGAGCGCTAACAAGACCGCTCGAGCGCGACCCGCTCGAGCGCAGGAAACCCGCTCGAGTGTAGAAAACACACATGCAGAAGTTTTGCAGGGACACGAAATACTGGGAGTGTGTAAACCCCGCTCGAGCGCAAGAAGGCCCGCTCGAGCGGACAACCAAAACCCAAACTCCGCTCGAGTGTAGAATAACCCGCTCGAGCGTAACACCAAAAACCTAGGTAACTAGATTTGAGACTTAAGCTCAACCAACCTGTAACACACCTGCCCGAAACATCCCAAAACCCAAACACAAAGAGTAAAGGATGTAAATAAGATAATTACAACTATCAACATCACGGAACGGAGTCCGGAATACAACTGAACAGTAAAGGGACAACCAGGATCGCTATACTATCGGACTGTTAGTCCTAGGATACATTGTCCCGGACTATTTGGTTGGATTGAATTTGTATCCTGTGTTTGTTTAGTCATGGGATGTTGTAAGCGAATTCCACTAACGGTAAATGTGCTCCCAAACTTCCCTGAAAATCTAGTGCACATAGCCTGAGCATATCTTCAAGTGTCTGAATCGTCCTTTCTGTTTGCCCATCGGTTTGCGGGTGAAAAGCTGTGCTAAACCTCAACTCGGTTCCCAAGGCTGTTTGTAGGCTCTGCCAAAATCTGGAAACAAACTTCGGATCTCGGTCTGAAACAATAGACATCGGCACACCATGAAGTCTCACAATCTCATTCATATACAGTACAGCTAATCGGTCAGCATTGAATGTAGTCTGAACGGGCAAGAAGTGTGCTGACTTAGTCAATCTGTCAATTATGACCCAAATCGAATCCATTCCCTTCTGCGTCCTCGGCAACCCAATCACAAAATCCATGGAGATATGTTCCCATTTCCATTCAGGGATTGACAAAGGTTGAAGGAGTCCTGCTGGTCTCTGATGTTCTGCCTTCACTTGTTGACAATGCAAGCATTGGGATACGAACTCGGCTATCTCTTTCTTCATGTTCGGCCACCAAAAGGTCTGCTTTACATCGTGATACATCTTAGTGTTTCCTGGATGGACAGCAATTCTGGAACCATGAGATCCTTGCAGAATCTTTCCTTTCAATTCGGAGACGTCGGCCACGCACAACCTTCCCTTAAACTTAAGCACCCCATTCTCAAAGGTGTAACCTAACCTCGGCCTGATGTCAATCTCGTCGGCTACCTTCTTCAGGAACTTGTCCTCCATTTGCCTTGCTTTTACTTCTTCAATGATGGTCGGCTCTACTGAGATCATGGCTAAACACGCCAAACTTCCCATTGTCTTCCTGCTTAGTGCATCGGCTACCGAGTTGGCTTTGCCTGGGTGGTACTGAATCTGCATGTCGTAGTCCTTCAATAATTCCAGCCATCTTCTCTGCCTCAAATTTAGTTCCTTCTGAGTGAACAAATACTTCAAACTCTTGTGATCCGTGAAAACTTGGCAAGAAGCTCCATACAAGTAATGACGCCAAATCTTCAAAGCAAATACCACGGCTGCTAGCTCTAAATCATGGGTAGGATAATTCTTCTCGTGAGGTTTCAACTGGCGAGATGCATATGCTATGACCTTACCCCTTGCATTAATACACAACCCAAACCCTTATGTGAAGCATCGCTATAAATCTGAAATTCCTCATTACCTGATGGAAGTACAAGAACTGGTGCTGTAACTAACCTCGTCTTCAACTCTTGGAAGCTGATTCTCTATCTTCGGTCCATTCGTATGTCACTCCTTTCTGAGTCAACTGTGTCAATGGCACTGCAATCTTTGAGAAGTCCTTTACAAACTTTCTGTAGTAACCTGCCAAACCCAGAAAACTACGAACCTCGGACACGTTGGTCGGCGTTGGCCAATTTACCACGGCTTCAATCTTGCTGGGATCAACAGAGATACCCTCTTCATTAATCACATGCCCCAAAAATGAAATGCTGGAAAGCCAAAACTCACACTTACTCAACTTAGCATACAATTTCCTGTCCCTCAAGGTCTGTAGGGCAAGTCTCAGATGACTCTCATGCTCAATTGTACTCTTGGAGTAGATCAATATGTCGTCAATAAAAACAACCACGAATTCATCTAAGTACGGTTTGAAGACTCTGTTCATTAAGTCCATGAATGCTGCCGGCGCATTAGTCACCCCAAAAGGCATTACTAGAAATTCATAGTGTCCATACCTTGTCCGAAAAGCAGTCTTCTCAACATCCTCGGCTTTAACCTTGAGTTGGTGGTAGCCCGACCTAAGATCAATTTTGAAAAGACTCGTGCTCCCTGTAGTTGATCTAGCAAATCATCAATCCTAGGCAACGGGTATTATTCTTAATGGTTACCTTGTTAAGTTCTCTGTAGTCAATGCAAAGACGAAGTGTGCCATCCTTTTTCTTAACAAATAAGACTGGTGCTCCCCACGCGAAGTGCTCGGCCTAACAAAACCCTATCAAACAATTCTTGTAGTTGCACTTTCAATTCCTTAAGTTTGGCTGGGGGCCATCCATAGGGTTGTTTGGAGATCGGCTGTGTTCCCGACATGATGTCCACAGTAAATTCTATTTCTCTACGACTAAGTGGCCAGGCAATTCACTTGGAAAGACGTCGGGGAATTCATTAACAACTGGAACATCGGCTAGATTAACACTTCCATTCTGATCACTCAGTATACTACACAGGTAGCCATGGCACCCTTTCTGAATTAGCTTATAGGCCTTAATGGACGAAATCAAGTAAGTGGGGGACACTACCCCTTTACCTTGGAAAAAACCTCGGCTTGGTTTGGGGGTCTCAACGTGACAATCTTCGAAACACAATTAATAGATGCATGATTCGTCACTAACCAGTCCATTCCTAATATGACATCAAAGTGGGTCATGTTTAACGGCATCAAATCAACTAATAATTCTACACCCTCAATCACAATAACACACGCCCTATAGATAGATGCAACAATCATAGTTCTCCCAGATGGAGCAGATACATATAACACATAGTCAAGGGGTTCTGTGTCTCTCTATTTAACTTCTCGGCAAACCTAGCAGATACGAATGAATGCTAGAACCCGAATCAATCAATATGTATGCATCTTGAGAGCAGATTGGGAGTATACCTGACACTACTGTCTCAGCATTCTGGGTGTCTCCTGGCACTAGCGCGAAAACTCTGCCCTGCCTCATCTGTGTCCTTCCGATGTTGCTCCCTGTGCAGAGCCCGAGGTGCTCCCATTTTTCTACCATCATCAATCTTTGACTTCGGACAGTCTCTCACACGATGACCCATTTCTCCACATTCAAAACAGCGCGCTGACGCCCAACGGCAAACCCCGGAATGCGACTTCCCACAACTTGTGCACATCGGCTTAGTACTACCTTCCTGGTTCGAGTTGCTGGAACTGCCCACATTTGCTTTCTTCTTGGCGTTAAACGGAACTCGGCGGTTATCATAGTTCTGTCTCTTTCTCTGATTCTCTCCTGCATTCTGATATCGGTCCAAGTTAGCTTCTGCAAGAATAGCTTTGTCCAAGACTTCGGCATAAGTTGGCATGTTGAGTAAGTTAACTCTATCCTGTATCGGTCCACGCAGTCCGCTTTCAAACTTCCTAGCTTTCCTATACTCATCACTGACCATATGAGGCGCGTACCTCGCCAAATTCGGTGAAAGCTCGGTCGTATTCTGCCACTGTCTTGTTTCCTTGCGTCAGAGTCTGAAACTCCGTGGTCTTGCGGTCTCGAACACTAATGGGAAAATGCTTGTTGTAAAACAGCTCCAAAAATTTGGCCCAAGTTAAGTCAGGGTTTCTTCTCGAGTCATCATCCACCATCTTCGAGCGTCGTCGTCTAACGTGAACGCGGCCAATGCCACCTTCTGAGCATCTGTGCTGGGGAAGATCTCGAACAGCTTCTCCATTCCTAAAACCCACGCTTCGGCTTTCATCGGTTCTATGCCCCCTTGGAATCTGGGCGGGTTCATCTTCTTGAACTCCTTAATCAAGGTCATAGTTCCATCCCCATACAAGGCTGGCTGTGGAGGTACTTGAGGTACTGGAGGAGGTGGAGCGCGGAACTGCATATCGGCCATTCGTCTGTTCGGCCTGGGTAGTTGTAGCACTAGCATTCTGTTGCCTCATTTGTCTCAATTCCCGAACTAAACCTTCAACTAGTCTTTCTAGTCGATCCAATCTATCCTCTGACTGATCTCGGCTGATTGGCGGTCTTCCTCTCCTCATAGTGCTATGAGTGTGCAAAAATGCGATTTTAAAACAAAATGCACAATAGAGTATGTATGCAAGCAACAAGCAATTATGCCGAGATGATGCACATATTGTCAAGTAACAAGCAACATGGTGCAATCCTAACATCATTCTATGGGATGTCCTAGGCTCTTTAGGACTCAAAGTGCGTGAATAACGTACTATAAGGAACTTGTGCTCTGATACCAATCTGTCACGACCCCATTCTGCCCCAGTAGAATGGTGCCATGATGGCCAGTAATTCAAGATTACCAAAGGCCACTTACAAGAATTCACACATGAATCAGAGTAAACATAGGGGCCTACAAATGCGGAAGCAATAAATAAACTAAGTAGTCCATAAGAGCAGTGCTTAGGTTAAATGAAATGGACATACATCTTATAATAGCTTAGGTACAACAAAATGGAGTACAAAAAAAATTACATCTTGACCAAAAGGCTTCTCGGCCATCAAATACAAAATACAGTGAAATAACTAAGAAGCATGATCTTCAAGATGTTGCGAAACAAAAATCCAAAAAGCACATCAGCAAAACAAGTCGGCAAAAAACATCGGCAAAACAAGTCTAGGCGTCGCCGCCGCTCTGCTCATCACCTACATATATATAGAGAGGGTGAGCTTGGATACTCAGTGAATGGCATAAGTAATAAAAGGGTTTACATGAATGATATCCGAGATCTTTAACAAAACAATACTTGGAACAAATCGAGTTCATCTATCAAATCTTTCAAGCTTCAAGGGATGCTTACTAACATCAATATAATACAAGAGATGACATTCCGGACAACAAACCCACGCGGTAAAACCGTCAGTGGCAAGGCAAGGCAAGACAAGACAAGAGAGATCTCTAAACAATGGTGTCGTTGCATTATAGTCCCCGGACACTAAGGACTTGTGCTACGAATGCTTATAGTCCCCTAGCACATACGGACTTCCAAACTTTGTGCTACGAATGCTTATAGTCCCCTAGCACGTACGGACTTCCGAGAATGTCATCAAACAAGATATAATACTTATTGCAAGTAGGAATAATCATTCATGCTTGTAAATAGTTTCCATACAAGGCAAAACAAGGTTTTATCAAAGCTTTATAACATATCTTTATTAAAATACCACTCACATAGTTCTTCAAACGTCGGGGTCAAGGCAAGCCCAAGTCCTACAAACACACGGCAGAAACCTGTTGAATGTACTCTCAACAACTCTATATGAATGCAAATGACCTCGGCATTCTCCAAGAACTAAGTCAAATCAAAACAAACATTGTCTCCCATCTCGGGGAAAACATGCTGGGCACCAACCAAGTCTTGGCCGAGGTCCCACACCTCCTCGCCGAGGTGTGGTCCCGAGGGCCACTTTCAAAGAAATGAGGTCGGAAAAAATCTGGGTTTTCCCTGCTCAAGAACATGAAGAACATGAACATGAAGATCATGAAGGAGATGAATGCAAGGATCACAACTTATCATTATAAAATCTAAGATTTCATGCTATGAGTTTAAAAAACATGGACCTGGGTACCCGTACTCGAGGATCTTACAAAAACAAACACAAAAACATGGATTTTAATGCAAGCTTTCGGATCAAACAAAGCTTTTCTTCAAGAACTCATGAACACTAACTTTCTCTTTCTAAAACCAATCTTTGAATCAATGCATGGCATGCAAACATATTCGATCATGCAATGCAACTAGATGATCAATAGGAACAACAAGAGTTGATCAAGATTAAACCTCAAAATGCAAATCAACGGTTTGAAATCCACGAACCAAGCTTGCTACCTACTCTCTCACTCTAAAACTCTTCCTTCTCCTTCTAGAGCCTCTCTCTCTCTCTTCCAAAACAAGAATGTAACAAATGATGGGTTTCTCTCTCTCTGCCGGCTGATTTAGCACTCAGCTCGACACGTGGCAACGGTTGATAGGCTCTACCTGAAAAGGTGACTGATTGAAAAGACAAGACTATGACAAAGCGTGTTCAACAAGCTAGACGGTAGGGACTCCGGCGCAAGTAAATGACATCGGCAACAACAAGATTTCGGCAAGCAAGGGACAATGATCTCGGCTAGAAAGGACAACACTTGGCCCAGCTGTGCCACACCTCGGCCTAGATGTGCCACACCTCGGTCTGATCGTACCAATCTAGGGCAAGATCACTTGGGTTCAAGGGCAACATCTCGGCCCAGATAGTACACATCTCGGCCTTGGTGATAAACACCTCGGCCTAGATAATGGTATCTCGGCCAACATGTTAGGATGCGGGTAGAGGTCAACCAAAGAAATCCCAAGATGGTCCTAAGTGTAAGAGTATAAAAAGGGTGACCTAGGCTCAAGATATCCTCAGCTGAAACACACACACACCAAAGGAACATAGCATTCAAGCAACACTTATGCAAGGCAAGTCAAGATTTATAATCAGAGCAAAATCACATAAAATGCATATGAGTACAATTAGGGCAGTGTGAGGGTCATTACAACAGTGGTTTAGTGAAAACATCAGCAAGTTGAGTCGAGGTTGGAACATACTTGAGCAACAACCGGCGAGCGACAACCTTCTTGTAAACAAAATGACAGTCCACTTCGATGTGTTTAGAACGGCTATGGAAGACAGGATTGGCAGCCAAGGAAAGAGAAGAAATGTTATCACGCCATAGCACAGGAAGAGAAGGTTGGAGTATAGAAAATTCAGCAAGCAACATTTGCAACCAGGTTAATTCGGTAATGGTATGAGCTAAAGAGCGATACTCAGCTTCGGTGGAGCTGTGGGATACTGTGGCTTGTTTCTTAGAAGACCATGAGATGAGATTGGCACCCAAATAAACACAATACCCAGAAGTGGATTTACGATCAGATGGATCACCAGCCTAGTTAGAATCACTATAAGCTTGAAGATGAAAATTACTGGGCTGAAAGTGCAAACTGTGAGACAAAGTGCCCTGAACATATCGTAGAATGCGTTTGAAAGCAGCAAAATGGCCATTGGTAGAAGAGTGCATGTACTGGCAAGCAGAGTTAACAGCATAGGAGAGTTCAGGCCTTGTAATGGTAAGATACTGAAGAGTGCCAACAATACTACGATAGAGAAAAGGTTAGGAGAATAGAAGAGAAGCATGGGGAAGAAGAGGGGGTTTAAAAGAGACATGAGTAGCACAAGGTTTATAATCCTTCATTCCGACCTTCGCAAGAATATCAGTAGCATATTTTGATTGGAAAGAAAATAGCCATGAGGAGAAAACTGAACCGAGATGCTTAGAAAATAGGAGATGTGACCTAGTTCCTTTATGGAAAATGCCTTGTGCATGTGGGTGAGAAGAGTCTGAATAAATTCTTCATTAGTGCTAGTGAGGAGAATGTCATCAACATAGATGAGAAGATAAGTGATAGAAGAAGTGGTCTTGCGGACAAATAAAGAGGAGTCACATTTGTTTTGAAGGAAACCTTGAGAAAGAAGAAATCCAGAAAATGTAGAGAACCATGCTTTTGGTGCTTGCTTTAAGCCATAGAGAGCCTTATGTAGTTTACAGACCATAGTACGCTTAGAGGGATCAACAAACCCAGGTGGTTGATCCATATAAACTTCCTCCTCAAGATGACCATGCAAAAAGGCATTACTAATATCCAGTTGTTTGAGGGGCTAATGATGATGTAAAGCCAAACATAACATGATTCGAATGGTGGGTTGCTTGGCCACATGACTGAATGTATCGTGAAAATCAATGCCCTATTGCTGAAGAAAGCCCTTAGCGACAAGTCTGGCTTTATGTCGGGCAATAGTTCCATCAGAATTTGTCTTGGCTTTAAAAACCCATTTGCACCCAATAGATTGCTTGGATGGAGGAAGAGAAACAAGGGACCAAGTGCCCTGTTGTTGAAGAACAGTATACTCATCAAGCATGGCTTGGAACCAGACAGGGGAGAGAAGAGCATGGTGGTATGAGATGGGTTCAGTATCATCTGGAGAAAGAGGAGTGGAGGTTATAAGACAAGTAGGGTGAGATTTCGATTGAGTAGTCATATGATGAATATTAGGAATAGAAGGAGTAGAAGGGTGAGAAGGTACGGGCACATGAGGTAGATGGGGTATTGGTAACTAAGACAGAGACGGAGATTGATGAGAACAAGGAGGCTGTATTGCAGGGTGCAGTAGAAAAGAAGCAGGTGGAAGTGACAGAGAAGAAGTAGATTGCGGTACTGGGAAAGAAGACGGCTGCATTGGTGAAGTAGGCTGCTGTGGCAGAGAAGAAGTATGCTGCTGCAGTAGGGAAACAGACTGCGGCAGAGGGGAAATAGGCTGCTGCAGAGAAGAAGATATAGGTGTGGATGAGGAGAGAGGGGTAGGTGACCAAAAGAAGGTCTGGAGTTGAAATAAGGAAGACTGTGAAGACTTGGAGGACTGTGAAGAACAAGTAGAAAAGAGAAAAGATGCCTCATGAAATCTGACATGCCGAAAAAGCAAAATTTTTCCTGTGAGAGGATTAAGGCATCTATAACCCTTGACAGAAGGGTGATACCCGAGAAAGACACAAGGAGCTGATTTGGGTGCCAATTCATGAGGAGAATAGGGCTTAAGCCAGGGGTAACACAAACAACCGAAGACTCTGAGGTTAGAATAATCAGGAGGATGTTTATAGAGTAATTCATAAGGAGATAAACTAGAAAGATTTTTGCTAGGAAGCCTGTTAATGAGATATGTGGCGGTGGCCACGGCATCAAACCAATAGGTAAGTGGTAAAGAAAAGTGATGTAAAAGAGAGATCGCAGTCTCAATAATATGCAAATGTTTGCGCTCGGCAACCCCATTTTGAGATGGAGTGTGAGGACAAGAGAATTGGTGATGAATGCCATGAGTTTGCAGAAACACTTTCATAGATTGATTAATAAACTTACCACCTCTATTAGACCTTAAAATCTGAAGAGGAAACCTAAATTATTTTTCAGCAAAAACTTTGAACTCCAAAAATTTTGAAAACACTTCACTTTTGTAATAAAGAGGATAAATCCATGTAAAATGACTGAAATCATCCACAAACAACACATAATACTTGTAAGTAAAGGAAGAACAATTAAATGGACCCCAAACATCAGTGTGAATTAATGCCAATGGATTATTTACAGATGAATTTGAAAGTTTAAAAGGTAGTCTATGGCATTTTGAAACAGAACAAGCATTACAAGTCAAAGCATCTTTATTTGAGGAAGAAGACAAAGACAAATGTGGTTTCAACAATTGAAACTTAGAAAATGAAGGATAGCCTAAACGTATGTGCCAAGTATCTGCAGATGATAAAGTGTATGGAACAGATGCAGCAGAAGAGGAGCTTTGAAAAGCATGAGGGGAAGAGGTAGAAAGCACAGGAAAATGATAAAGTCCATTAGCATGCAATCCTTTATGAATAATAGCTTTAGAGTTCTTGTCCTGAATGACAAAAGAAGAATCATTAAAGATAATGTTGCAGTTGTTATCTTTTGCTAACTGATGCACGGAAAGTAAATTAGAAGAGATTTTAGGAACATGAAGGATTTTATCAAGACAAAACGAATGATGAGGTGTAGATAAGATATCTTTCCCAGTGTGATGAATGGGAAGAGAAGAACCACTGCCAATGATTACTTGATTGGTGCCAGTATATGGTTGATAGGAGTTGAGGTTATGAAGATCATTGGTAATATGATCTGAAGCTGTAGAATCTAAGAACCAAGGGCAAGACTGCTGAGATGAAGATGAAGCATTATTTGGTGTAGAAGTAACAAATGCCTTGGACAGATGAGATGGAACAGAGGAAGAATGTGATTGTGACTATGTTGAAGGATGAAATTGCAGATCTAGACAATGCTAACAGTCTATGGCCGAATGATTAGCCTTTCCTCAAATTTGACAAATAGTTCCACAAGTAGATCGATTTTGAGATTGAGATCGGCCACGAAAATTGGAATATCGATTAGAACCGAATCGATTTCCCCGATATGTACCTCTTGAATCTCTTGAATCACCCGAGGAGAACCACGATTATGATGATACGAAGTAAAACCTTTAGAGGAATTATCATCCTTCATGGCTGCGTAAGCAACAGTCAGATCAGAGGCATGGTTGATCTTACCTTCAATATGAATAGCCTCGGAGCAGAGGAGAGAAGAAAGTTCTTCCATTCTAATACTCTCCGATCGAGCTCGGATAGCCGTTTTAAGAGAATCATATTCAGCAGGCAATCCATTCAAAGTAATCAACACAATATCTTCATCATCAACAAAAGACGAAACAAGATTCAACTGATCCACAATATTCTTAATATTGCTTAGGTAAACCTCCATTGAATAAGAATTTTTAGAAATTGAATTCAGCTTGTTCTTCAGCTGATGAATGTGAGATCGAGACAGAGAGGTGAAACGTTTTTTCAAGCAACATCCATACCTCAGAACTGGCGCGAAGATGAAGAACAGTGGTGAATATTGCCGGAGAAAGCGTAACGGTGAGACAACTCAAGAGATGTGAATCAATCACTCTCCATTGTACTGCTTCAGGATTACAAATTTTATTGCTTGAAGAATTCCGAATTGAATCTGGTGGACAACGATATGATCCATCAACAAATTTGAGAAGATCGATTGCGCGAAGAATGTTCTGCATCTGGTTTTTCCAGATGAGAAAGTTTGTGCTATCAAGTTTGACAGTAATGAGATAACCGAGATTTGAAATCAACATAGTGAGATTGGGAGGAATAGATGAAGAAGAAGCCATTACAGATCGCTCGCTAGAGTTTATCAGCTCTGATACCATGAAGAAAGTCTGAAGATATTTTTTTTTTCATTAATTTCATTCCATCTCTTACAAGTATATATACGCATGGTAACCACCTAACTAATTCTATCTAACTAATCCTAGCTATGTAACTGTGTAACTGTATCTTGTTATATATAATGCTAGTCTACAACATAATATATCTAGCTATTATACAACTGTTGTATCTGCAGATGATGAAGGATCCTTATCATTGTGTAGTATAGATATATATATATATATTACTAGTTTGTGGAAAATAAAATAAAATAAATAAAATGAAAATATCAGTTTCTTCATTGTCTTACACAATCTGTGTATATACATTGATACATAAATATATATATATATATATATATATATATATATATACATTTTGTAAAACATAATAAAATGAAAATTAATTTAGAAAATTAAAAATTAAAATAATAACTAGAGACCTATAGTTCATTTATATTATTTTTTGATGAGTAGTTTATATGTAATTTAATTGAATTAATGTTATTTTTTCATAAAAATTATTATTGTTTTAAGTTAGAAATAAAATAAGAGAAGAAAAAATAAGGTAGAAGTTTTGAGAGGTATATTAAGATTATTTCTTGCCTTTCATTAACGGAGTTAGTGTTCCAATTTAGTCCGGAACTACAAGGGAGTTGTTTGCCTATTTTCAACCATAAGGGGGTAAATTGCGCCGAATCCAAATCACAAGGGGGATAAATTGAATTTTGCCCTAAAGAAAATGGTAGTTTGGGCTCAAAGAATTTTGCCCCAAGAATAACATTTACAATCGGAAAACATTATGGTACACACCCTTTAAAGAATATGCACCATATGTACTTTATAATTAAAAAGAAAAATGACATAATTTTTATTTTTTGAATCATAACTAAAAAAAGAAAAAGTGAACTCATGAGTCACAACTAAAAAAGAAATTATTCATAATTAAATAAAAAATTAGTCATAACTAAAGAAAAATTGACATAATTAAGAATGCATATAGTACACACTTTTAAAGAGGTGTATATTAAAATTTTCTTTTAAAATATTTTAATTTTCTATGGTAGTGGGGTTAGCTAATATGATTTAATTCATTCTTAACAAAACCTAACCTTGGTTGTTAGACACAAAATAATAAAATTCACATTTATAAATACATGTGAAACCTACTCATTTATATCTTGAATGAAAAAAAAAAAAAAAGAAAAAAAAGAATTATAAGTAGATATTTTCTTTTTGAAATTGAGTTTGAACTTTAAATTGAAAGCATTGAAAGGAAGAGGGACTGGCGGTCAATGCTCCCGGTGCAACCCAACTGTGAAGGGTGAAGTCTATTGGTACCGACCACTGCCCTCTTCCTCGTTCGCAACGCCCTTCTGCCACGTGGATTTCACTTTTTTGGCACTATCAATATATTATATATATATATATATATATATACTAGCATATGACTCATGCTATGCACGAGTATAAATAAATAATCAAAAAATTAGTTTTAAAATTAAAATAATAATATAAAATTATTTAAAATATGTTGTAAAAGTGATTTATGATCAATTAAATTTTATTAATTTTTATTAGAGTTACACTAATAGAAGATTTTTATTCTAATGTCATTAATTGTATTTTCTAAGTTCTTAATAAAAACCTGCATGTCGTAATTTAATTGGTAAAATTTAAATAATAAATTAATTTTTTTTATTTACAATAAAATATAAATACATTTCATTTTATAAGTTTCATAATTTTAATTTACCATATGATAGTAATAAATTATATTTTTTAATATACTAACTTTTTCTTACTTTGTAAAACCTAAAAATTTGTTTACTTAAAATTGTTGTCATAACTCTTGTGTGAAAACGGATTAGAATTGACTTGTGGTGTTAGACTAAAAATTAGAAGTGACCTGGAAGCTAGTTAACTAAATATTTATGCCAATGTGACATTCACCTAGTCATTAAAAATTGTCTTGATTATTTAAAATTATCTTTATCGGTTTATAACCAGTATCAATTAGTTTGAAGGTTCTAATATGAGATTAAATATTAAAAGTGAGTCTAGAAAATTTAGTTCGAGTCAATTTTTTATTCAACATTTCTTGGTTTAAGCCTATAAGACATCTTATTTTAATATTTTTCCTCCGGATTAATAGTCCCTAGGACTATTAGTCCCTCATATGAGAGATTATTGTATCCTAAGGGGAGGGGTGGGATTATTTCTATAAGATTGGTATCCCATGGGGACTAATGTATGAAATGTCCATTTTATCCTCATGCTAATACTTAATAAACAATTGGAAAATGGTAAAATAATCTTTCGAACATTTATAAATTATTTTTTTAGTATTGTTAATTTAAAATTATATATTAAATAAAAAATATAAATTATAAATTATAAATTAAATTTAATTAAAAATGATAAATTAAAATTATGGCCTTATAATTTTTTTAGTGTTGTTAAAAAATTAAATTTATATGTTACATAAAATTATTTTTTTAGTGTTGTTAATTTAAAATTATATATTAAATAAAAAATATAAATTAAAATTATAAATTTAATTTAATTAAAAATAATAAATTAAAAATTATGGCCTTATAAATTAAATTTTTTGTGTTGTTAAAAATTAAATTTTTATATTAACTAAAATTATTTTTTTAGTGTTGTTAATTTAAAATTATATATTAAATAAAAATAAAAATTATAAATTTAATTTAATTGAAAATAATAAATTAAAAATTATGACCTTATAAATTAAAATTTTTTAGTGTTGTTAAATTATAAATTATAAATTATAAATTACAAATTTAAAATTTAAAATTATATAATAAATAAAAATTATAAATGACAAGGATAAAATAGTCTTTTGAACATTTATCCTTATCCAGTCCGTCCAACCCAACATTGGATTCACTAAAAATAGTCCAATCCAAATATTTAATCCCATGACTAAACAAACACAGGATACAAATTCAATCCAACCAAATAGTCCGGGACAATGTATCCTAGGACTAACAGTCCGATAGTATAGCGATCCTGGTTGTCCCTTTACTGTTCAGTTGTATTCCGGACTCCGTTCCGTGATGTTGATAGTTGTAATTATCTTATTTACATCCTTTACTCTGTGTTTGGGTTTTGGGATGTTTCGGGCAGGTGTGTTACAGGTTGGTTGAGCTTAAGTCTCAAATCTAGTTAACTAGGTTTTTGGTGTTACGCTCGAGCGGGTTATTCTACACTCGAGCGGAGTTTGGGTTTTGGTTGTCCGCTCGAGCGGGCCTTCTTGCGCTCGAGCGGGGTTTACACACTCCCAGTATTTCGTGTCCCTGCAAAACTTCTGCATGTGTATTTTCTACACTCGAGCGGGTTTCCTGCGCTCGAGCGGGTCGCGCTCGAGCGGTCTTGTTAGCGCTCGAGCGGGTGGTACATTTTTGGTGTAAGTTCTGGGAGGGGAAATCTACGCTGAACGGACTGGTTTTCGCGCTCGAGCGGATGTGCTTTATCTCTGTGTCTTGGCGCTCGAGCAGAGCCTTCTTGAGCTCGAGCGGAAGCAAATACATAAATATAATAAGGGGCTAGCGGAAGCAAATACATAAATAATTGTCCAATGAGCTGTGTTGACTTACATGGAACAGAATAATTTAAAACTTTATTTACATGGCCATAAGTCAACCATACATTATATTATACCACACACATTACAATATTTTCCGTACAGACAACATGATTAAAATAAAGTCCCAAGCATAAACAGAATTAATCAACCCTTGAACCCAAGACACTTCGGGAACCTCCACGTGAGGCACAAAGGCTGGCTGAACAACAGAAACACAGTCCCCCACAAAACCTTCGGGCTTGCACTCCAGAATGCTCACCTATAATATATATATACAAACAGTGAGCTAAAGCCCAGTGAATAACATAAGGTAAAGGGGTAGTAAACGAATCCCGAACATTTTATACGTTACAAAACAGATCATAGCATAATCATAATCATCTCATATCAGAACATAATAATGCATATCCCATAGAACATATCGAACATATCACATAACGTCTTCCGACTAGATAACCGGTCCCGGACACCGATTAAACACATATCACCACAATGAAATGGCTAACGAGATCTCGTACTGTCATGGACCCGCATTTCATGCCGTCCCCCATGACTTGGGACTATCTATGGATGCCATAATAGATTTCAAACAGGGCTCCGTTCACAGAAAACATATCTCATTTCAGAAATCATAACTTGATATATCACATTTGGAACATAATTTCATATCAACGTATCTTTACGATAACGTTACTCACAGTGGTTCCGTAGATGGTCAATCACTTCTCGGACGTTGACCTACAATCACAAAATACATAACACCAACGAATCTTATCATTACTTATTCATATGGCCATTAGGGCTTAGCTTACATCACGTTGGTTCATGTTTATTCTTATCACATGGCTTGCTTAGAACACACACACCCTTGCAATCTCTTAGTGTGATTCATTCTTATTACAATGCTCAAGTCACACACACACTTGCCATTCTTTATCTCGTTACATTCTTTTCTTAGTGTGCGTTTTTAGCCCATAACCTCATTACTATAGCTTAATTAAGGCTTAGGAATGCCTAAGATGCAATGAGGATGTCAAAACATGCCTTGGAACACTTAGGCAAAATTTTAGAATTTTAGGTCCTCGCTCGAGCGAAGCTTTCCTCGCTCGAGCGGACATGCAGAAATGACTCTCCGCTCGAGCGTAGACTTTCTCGCTCGAGCGGACATGCAAAAGTGTGAGTGGTCGCTCGAGCGCACATTCCTTCGCTCGAGCGATCTGTAAATGATGCAAAACTTCTGGGAGCTTGAAATTTACGCTCGAGCGGACTTTGGTCGCTCGAGCGGAGAGCACGATCTCAGAGTGGTCGCTCGAGCGAGAAACCCTTCGCTCGAGCGGAGATGAATTTTCTGGAATTTCCAGATTGCAACTCTAAGTTCAAAATCGACATTCAACCTTTCAAAACTCATTTTTCTGGGCCCAAAATGAAAGGAAACATATGAAGACTTATAAAATAACATGTTTTAAGAATTAAAACAAGAAATCATGGCCCAAAAACTTGACATTTCTTCAAAACCCAACTTAAAATCCCAATTTGACCCATGAAATCAACATGCAAGAACTTCATCCAATTCAAACTTTCCAAAACATTATCAAACTTGATATTTTGAGGGGAAACAAGATGAATGACCAAAATGTGAGTGAAACTAACACATGCATGGAAGGAATCTTAGATTTCAAACTCAAAACATGGAAATTTATGCATGCATGCATGATTTGCAACTCAACTCTTCTTCTAAGGCTCAATTTACATGTTTAAACTCATAACCTTCATAAATCATGCAAGATAACACTGAAATTCATAAATAAATGGATGAAAATTCTACCTTAAGTCTTGTTCTTGCTAAAAACCTTGCTTAATCTAGAAGAGTGCATGCAAATCCTTGAATTTCTTCTTCAATTTCTCCCTCTCTCTCTCTAGAATTGCTCTCCCTCTCTCTCTAAAATGTTCACATCAGATTTTTGCACTTAAGGGAATGAAAAGATCAGCTCCAATAAACTAAAGGGGCTCAAATGTGTGTTGTATAGATTTGGCCACTAGGTAGCAAAACGGTAAATAAGTCCAACTCTTTAATTAGCTTATTTAATCTATTCTCATCATACCAAATCACATTTTAGTTAAATATGCCATAAGGTTCTAAAAATTCCAATTAAAATATTGGTGTAAACAATTCCGGGTTTGGATGCCGATAAGGCTTTCAATTTTCATTTTAAAGCGGTACTTCCGGACAGATATTTTTATAGGTGACAGTTGGAAAGCCAATTTTTGATACAAAATTACATATTAATCCCGTCATCAATCTTAATCACTCAATTAACTCCCTAAATTACCGATTATTAACAACTAATCACGGGTGGGGTTATTACAATAGGGGATGGACCTCTAAACCGGATGTTGTTTGGGAGGAGATAAGGATGGACTCCACTGACACAGCTCATATGCTTGTCAGTTAATGTGTTGATATAGCTCATATGCTTATCTCTGGAAGTGTTGATATGGCTCGTATGCTTATCTGTTGAAGTGTTGATATAACTTAATGCTCGTTTATCGAAGTGTTGATATAGCTAGTATGCTTATCTAATGTAAAATGGGAAACGTTTAATATGAGTTACTGTCTCATATAAGTTGTTGGCCAGGTTCTGAGCCGTTATTGTGAATTGTGAACTTGATAAGAAATGGAAAATGAAATGAAACATGGACATTGTAGTCATGTAATGGAAATGGGTTATGAATTAATTTATGAGAACTAAACATTTACCAACTGCTAATGTCTTAGCTATTACTCATACTGTGTTTAGCATATCTCTACTGGGCGTTGGCTCACCCTATACAGGACATTATTTTCAGGTACAGGTAGCATGCCACCTCCAAGGACTTAGCTTGGATGGATATGGGAGTTGAAGACTCTTTTTGATTATTTTGTTTGTATTACATGTGTATCAAGCCAAGGGCTTATTTTGTATAAGTTAGTACTCTTCTTTTGTGTAACCAAGTGTTAACTTGGAAAGCTGTAAGCCTGTAGGGCATTTGTTTGTTGTTAACATGTAATACTGTTGTAAGAACTACTCTGATATATGGAAAGGTGTTGAATTCTTTATACCATTGCATGTCTAAAATGATGGGATTTATGTATTATTTTGAGGGCGTTACAGATAAATTACAATCCCTCCTTATCCAGTCCGTCCAAACAAACACACCCGCGTACACATTTTGTTTGATTTTATCTACGTCACTGTAGACACCCCATTTTGACCGACCTTAAGACTCAGACGTCACCGATTGACGCGCGGGGATGATGTTGCATATTGTGCTCGTTCAGAAGTCCCAGAGTCGTGGCCGTGCGCCCTGCCTCCGGACTTCCGAACCCTCTTCTGTGCCTTGCCTCGGTTTGCGAACCAGACTCGGTTTTCTCTGTTTTCTTTCCTGAGGGGAGGGGGAGGTCCTGTAGACCATCTCTCAGTGGCCGTGGGCTACATTCGTGGCCGTAGGCCATTTTGCCCATTTCGGAGCCCGGTTCCCGGTTTTCGGAGCCGTCAGGCCGTGCGCCTCGGTTCGGGACCGTCTAACCATCTCCGATTCCTCCGGTTTTGGCATGCATCTCATTTACTCCCTTTCGAGGGACACGGGGTCTTAGATACCCACTTCGTGGCCAAACACCACTTTCGGTGCTAACGGCGGTTTCGGGACCCCGACTGCTGCGTGTTTGGTCCCGAGCATTCGTTTTGCATCGGTTTTCGTCATTTTTGGCAGGTACCTCTGTTTATCATAAGGAAGATCACTGGAGGGGGGAGGCTAGTAATTGTCTCAGCAAGCAGTTATGCTCTTCCGGCGCCTCCCGGCGCCCGTTTTTCTCACATTCCGGGCTAATGTTGAACACCCTAGGGCCATTTTCTTCAAGCCCAAAACCACATATTGTGTGATGTACACACATGGGAGGACCCTAAAAACATATGGCCGGCCAGTCAGTAATTCTCTTTGAACCTTTGAACCTCTCTTTGAATTGGCCTATTCTCTCTCCTGTTTTAGAGTTGTCAAATTTGAACCACAGGGTCTTGTTCAGCAACCTAGGAGGACACCAATCCTTGGTGGCCGGCCACTAAAAACCATGACCTTTTGACCCTTGGCCAGCCGGCCAGGGGGGGTGGCCGGCCGGCCACCTGCAGAAAAAGCATATGGCCGGCCATGCTCCTTGGGGTGTGTTCCTTACAGCTGCACAGCTGTTTCCCCAAAATATCTGTATCCGGGGGATATTTTTGGAGGGAAATACTGGGGTGCATTTCCCTCCACTTGCCTCCCCCTCTTTGGCCTTTATAACAGCAGCTCAAACACTCTTAGGAGGGTTAGAGAAAATTGGCTTGAGCATATACATTCATATCTCTATCCATCTCTCTCAAATCTTCAAGTTTTGGTGCCTTTTGTTCATCATCATCAAGCATCACCATCCCACACCATCCCTTTTCCAGCAACAAGAAGAGGTTCTTAGAGGCTTAGAAGCAACATTTCTCAAGTCAAGAAACAAAAAGAAAGAAAGGTCTTCAAGGGTAAGTCTCAAACTCCCTCTTTTACACCACTTTCTTGCCTCATTTCTTAAGCCTATTAGCTTATTGTTTTGAGCTCCGACCTTAACTGAAAACTAGGTCCATTTTGAGCTATTCTTCATGTTTGCTCAAGGGCTCAACCCTGTTTGAGCCCTCCATCTTGCACTTGTTTTCAATATCCTCTTATATGCCATTATTTTGCATTGAATATTTGGCCTATGTGTGATCTGAATTGGAGCATCTCATGAACTGATATTGTACTTATTTTGAGGCTCTCTTCAACATTGAAGAAGGGCTCAACCTTTTTTTCATGCTCCATATGCCACTTGCTTTGAATCCATGTTTTACCCTTGATTTTGCATGCTTTTTCTAGCCTATGAGGATCTGTTTTCGAGCATAAGGTAAACTGTGAGTGGGCCTATTTTGAGCCCCTCTTCAACATTGAAGAAGGGCTCAACCCTGTTTGGCCTCTCTATCATGCACTTGCCTTCATAATCTCTCATATTTACCGTAAATTGCATGATTTGGTTGACTACATCTGTTCTGTTTTGGAGCATGTCATGAACTGTGATTAAGCTTATTTTGTGTCCCTCTACAACATTGTAGAAGGGATCAACCTTTTTGGGGGTCTCCATGTGTAGACGTCCCCGAACGCCCCGGGAGGGTTAAGTCCCGTTCTGTTCATATTGGGGTCACTACAGTTCGAAGGACTCAAATGTCACGGTTCTTAATCTTGAACCAAAGAGTCCAAATCCGGCAAATCGCTTGAAAACAGGATTTTTTGAAAGAAGTGCCAAACATGGACTGCTTTGCCAGATACAGAGTCGCCACCTAAATATTTTTTAATGGGAAATTTAGGAAACCCTGACTCGTTGCCGAAGGCCACGTGTCCGTCATCACCAAAGTTGCCTCGGCTCGGGAACTTGGGTACGATTAGGGAAGGTCACATCGTGAGCACCCCCGCTCGCCCGGTCAAAGACCGGCCTCTACTAACCATGATATCTGTTTTTGAAAACATTGTATGCTCTTATTCCGATTATTAGCCTAGGTTACTATGTGATGCTTGCAGCAAATAAGTATAGACTGAGTCGTCTGAATTGAACAAAACATTTCATGTTTGTTTGTTTGAAAATGGTTTGATGGTGGCTACCCACAGGTAGGCTAAGACGCGGATTTGCCACCCTCAGGTGGGCTTAGAAAACATGATTTTGCCACTATCTAGTGGGCTTAAAACAAAACATTTGATGAATTGTTCCAATCCAAATAAACACAACTCCACCCACAGGCATTCAAGTAGTAATATCACATAAGCAAATAGCCTCATGGCAAAGCATGCTATCATGGCAACACTCACACGCATGAAGGATGCTAAAGCATAAAACTTACCGAGTACTCCAAGCCAAAAACAAAGCTAATTAGGAAATCATGCATGATCCTAACTATACAGAAATGGCCTAATGCAACGCATTGCAATAATGCAAACTATAGCAGGCTCGGCTATTCTAAACATGGCATATGAAATGCTACAGCTAACATGTACTCAATTTGGAATTGAAATACAAATGCAGTTTGTATGATGCGCCGAGCCCGGTGCATGCAAAACAGATGAATGATGCAAACATGCTATCATACTGTATGCTAATTGAAATATGCCCTAATCTAACCATCGTAAGCGGATAAATAAAAGGGAAGAAAGACGTGGGGTTGGAAGACAACATCACACTCACCCACACTTATTACAATTATGCCTCGCGCAGAGGGTCCAAATAAATAATAATACAGTCCGAAATAATAAAAGAATAGTACAGTCCGAAAAAACAAATTCCTAATTAATTAACAAATTAAACTAAGAAAGCTTTAAACTGGCATGCAAGCCAGGGGGGGCTGCCTCGCTTCTGATGAATGATGCTTGTGGCTGCTGCGTTTGCGCAGAAATCCACTTGGGATGCCCAATTAGCCTCTGTTTGCAATGTTTCTCGAAATGCGCGCCAGACTCCGAAAAGTTGCTGATTCTTGATATGCTGCAACAAGAGAGCAGGAAAGGGCATAGCAATGTATTTCACAGATATATGCATGCCTCGATTCTCGTGCCACAAATCACGCATATCATGATGGTGGCCGAGGGACGGGATTGCACAACTCAATATAAGGTGCAATGCAGATGAATGCTACAACAAAACCTAACTCCATCATGGGTAATCCGGAGTGTCGGTGACTGGGAATTGAGACCCGTTCCGTCACTCGGAGTACGAAACATGCCTCGTTTCCCGTGTCCGGGCTAACTCCTATCCCGAACACAATGCGTATGCATGATATGTATGAAATGCAGCTAATATGCAATCTAGCATGCACAATGCTATAGAAATGAGATGCCTCGAAATGCGTGCCAGACGGGCACGCCAACCGAGGAAATGATCCTAAGGCATAAAATGGCATACGCAATGCAATTGGACTTACACTAACATGAGTGAGCCTCAGCCACACTCACATAAGAGGCCGTCGGATAAAAACGAAGTGCCTCGAAATGCGCGTCCCACGGGCGCGCATACGAGGCGATGCATACAGAATGCAAAATGTCATGGAAGTGATATGTAATGAGGTTAAAATGAGATGTCTCGAAGTGCGTGCCCGCGGGCACGCCCACCGAGAAAATGGCATACGGAATGCAACGGGACTAGAATGTCATACGGAATGCAGAATGGACTTACACCAACATGAGAGAGCCTCAGCCACTCTCACACGGGAGGCCGTCGGATAAAAACAAAGTGCCTCGAAATGCGCGCACACGGGCCGCGCAAACCGAGGCGATGCATTAGAGCATGAAATGACATGGAAAATGCAAAATTGGGCTTACACTAACATGAGAGGCCTCAGCCACCTCACATAAGCTGCCGTCGGATAAAATGAGAAGCCTCGAAATGCGTGCCCACGGGCGCGCAAACCGAGGCATGGCCCTAAGGCACAGAAATGACATGCGAATGAGACGTGACATATGGCATATGGAAAATGCAAATTTCAGCAGCTAAAATGATGCACAAATAGCCCCGAATTATGACAAATTACAATCGATGCCCGAAATGCAATGCTATGCACCCGAAATGGCCTACAACTATGCCAAACATGCGCAATTGACACATGACATGTAAAAACAGTAGCAAGGCAGCCCCAAAAACTAGCATTTTTTTAGTACAAAGCAAGGCTAAACAACAACCACAAGTATGGCAAAATTAGCATGCAAAAACGGGGAAAAAGAAGGGAATTACAAAGCAAAGTAGTATATAAAATGCTCAAACCAGAAAAATCAGTTCTACAAAATTAAAGAGGGACCAAAAAACATGCACATTTACAGTAGATTAGCTCCTCCAATTCAGTATGTAGATATGCTTAAAATAGCATGCAAAAATGAGCCAATAAAGGGCTACAACATGAGGTACCATAAGCAATCACCAAACAACTTTGAACCCTTAACAAAACATGAAGAATGAGTCATTTCAAGACACTTTATAAGCCTGATGAAGGCTCAAATCAGAAGCTAAGAAAGCCTAACAAAGCATGCAATTTTACGGAAAAAAAATATGGTATTACATGAAGTACCAAAAGAAATGACCACATGGACTAAGGACCCTTAACAAAACTTGACAAGAAGACCAAATTAAGGATATTTTCAGTACTGATGATGGCTCAAAACAGGAGCTAAGTAAGCTCAAAAAGGATTCAAGATGGGCCGCCAAAGAGAGGTATAAAGAGAGGTACAACATGGAGGCTCTAAAAACAATTGATCCCTTCTACAATGTTGTAGAGGACCTAAAATAAACCCCAACCTCAGTTAATAGCATGCTCAAAATCAGATCATAAACAGGCCAAAGAAACCATGCAATTTT
>JAPPVO010004138.1:0-20860 GCA_030407325.1 Camellia japonica | reverse complement strand
GTTATGATCGTCCTGAGTTTCATGATGCTCAGGACCCATTTGCTTGAAATAATCAACATAGGATTCTTTATAAATATAAAATTGACTTCAATCACTACTCTTTTGAGAAAAGCTGTCAATTTATATTTATTCTGATTCCTTTACTCACATGCTGCATAGTTTGATTCCTTTACTCACATGCTGCCATAGTTAAATTTCAAATCAATCAGCCGAAAGTAACCGACAGCCCTGCTCAGTCCTCAATGCTGCCAGCTGCTTTCCTCAATGCTGCCAGCTGCTTTCATCATTTAGCCAACTCACATGCTGCATAGTTAATTTTGTTTTCTATATATTTGTAATGGATTGTAATCGTTCGGCAGATTCCAATTTTCTTGAACCTTTAAGTTTGCAAAGAAAAGAGTGTTCTGCTGAGTGAGATTTACCTTGTTCTGTTCTTCTATTCAGGATCCTTGCAGATTACAATAATTGTAAGTGCAAGTTATTTTCTGTAATGAATTAAAATTGTGTTTTAATTAAATATTTTGATTTGAATTATATTTTGTTTTGTGCATTCCAATTCTATGTTTAAATTGTTTCATCTTTGATTTCGTAATCCATGGTTCTTCATTCTTGCTGCTGCTTCCGCGGTCTTGTTAAAATAATTTTTTTATAGTTAATGAATTTTTATTTTTATTTTTATTTTTTTTCATTTAGTAAGGTTGAAAATTTATTTGTTTCATATTTATTTTAATGAATAAAAAATTATTATTATTTTTTTATTTGGTAGAAGTAGGGATAATATTTTCCATTAACATAAAGTTAATTTTTTGTGGTCAATGTGGCATTTGCAGTAGTAGTAGTGGTAATAATGGAATGGCATTTGCAGTAGTGGTGAATGTGGTAGAGAAGATGGGTGGTGAGAGAGAGATGAGTGAGAGACAGATAGAGAAGAGAGAAAGACAGACAGACAGACAGACAAAGACAAAGTGATGAGCGAGAGAGAGACAAAGTGGTCGCTAAAAGTGCATTTTCTTGTAGTGGAGAGTTCGGTAAATAGAGAAGAAATGAGGGAGAGAGTGAGCAAGGTGAACACAATGAGGGAGAGAGACAAGCAGACAGACAGACACATAGAGAGAAAGAGAGAGAGAGAGAAGAGCGAGAGACAGACAAACAGACATAGAGAGAGAAAGAGAGAGAGAAAAGAGTGATAAGTGAGAGAGAGACAAAGAGAGAAAGAGATATATAGAGAGATATAGGGAGACAGAGAGAGAAACAGATAGAGAGAGATATATAGAAAAATAGAGAGAAACAACAGATGAGCGAAAGATAGACAGAGAGAAAGAGAGAGAGAGAAAGAGAGCGAAAAGAGATGATCGAGAGAAAAACATAGAAAAAGAGAGAGACGAAGAGAGAAGAAAGATAAGCGACAGAGACGGATAGAGAGAAAATAAATGAGCAAGAGAGAAGAGAGATAGAGAGATGAGAGAGATAGAGAGAAGAGAGATGAGCGAGAGACAAAGAGAGAAAAAGAAAGAGACAAAGACAAAGACTGGCAGATAGAGAAGAGTGATGAGTGAGAGAGAGAAGAGAGGTAATATTTTGTGGTAGAGAAGAGGAACCGACAGTAGTGGTGAAGGTGGTAGATAAGAGATGATGGTGGTGGTGGTGGTGATGACGAAGGAGATTAGTGGTGAAGTTGTGGTAGTAGTAGAGTAGATGGAGTAGCAGGGGTGAAAGAGAGGTAATGGTAGTAATAGTAGTCGCAATAGTGGTAGTGGTGGTAGTGAAGTGGTGGCGATGGTAGTAGTAATGGTAGTCGTAGAGGTGAAATGGCGACCGTGGTAGTAGTGGTGGTAGTGAAATGGCGTTTGCAGTAGTGGTGAAGATGGTAGAGGAATTAAGTGGTGAGAGAGAGATGAGTGAGAGGCACACAGAGAGAGAGAGAGAGAAAAGAGATGAGAGAAGAGATAGATGAATAAGAGACACAGAGAGAGAGAGACAAATAGACAGACAGAGAGAGAAGAGTGATGAATGAGAGAGAGAAAGAAAATAGAGAGAAAAAGATGAAAAAATAGGTGAAAAGATATAGACAAATAGAGAGACAGAGAGAGAAAAAAGAAAGAGCGAAAAGAGATAAACGAGAGAGAGACAGAAAGAGATGAGTGAGAAAGCGAGAGAAAAAAAAAGAAGAGAGATGAAAGAGATAGAGAGAAGAGAAACGGACGAGAGACACAGAGAAAAAGAGAGACAGACAGATAGACAGACAGAAAAGAATGATGAGTGAGAGAGAGAAAGAGAAGAGAGACAGAGACACAGAGAGAAAGAGAGAAACGGACAGACAGAGAAGAGTGATGAGTGATGAGTGAGAGAGAGAGACAGAGACACATAGAGAAAGGGAGAGACAGACAGACAGACAGAGAAGAGTGATGAGTAAGAGAGGAAAAGAGAAGAGAGACAGAGACAGAGAGATAGGAAGATGAAAAAATAAGTGAAAAGAGAAATGTTCAAAAGAGTAGACGACGTCGTTTATAGTGGATCGATAAATCGAGAAGGAGCTCGATAAATAGAGAAGATGGGAGTAAGAGAGTGAGCAAGGCAAACATAGTGAGGGAGAAAAGACAAATAACAAGTAGAGAGAGAGAGAGAGAATAGTGATGATGAGAGAGAGACAGGGAGAGAGAGATAGACAGAAAAAAGAAATAGAGAGAGAAAGAGAGAGATAGAGATAGAGATAGAAGGAAAGATAGAAAAAGAGAGAGAAACAAGAGATGAGCGAGAGATAGACAAAAACAGAGAGAAATAGAGCGAAAAGAGATGAGTGAGAGAGAGACACAGAAAAAGAGAAAGACAGAGAGAGAAGAGAAATGGGCGAGAGAGAGAGAAAAGAAATGAGAGAGATAAGAAGAAGAGAGAGAGCGAGAGAGACAGAGAGAGAAAACAGATGAGAGAGATAGAGAGAAGAAGATAGGCGAGAGACACAGAGAGAAAATGAAAGAGAGAAACAGACAGATAGAGAAAGAAGAGTGATGAGTGAAAGAGATAAAGAGAAGAGAGAGAGATAGAGACAGAGAGACATGAAGATGAAAAAATGAATGAAAAGAGAAATGTTATATCAAAAGAGTAAGAAGACATTGTTTTTTTAAATTTTTTTTGCGACAGAAAAAAGTACTAGAATTTATTCAAACCATTTTGTGACTATATATATATGAAACTGTCTCAAAACAACAATCACTTATGCTAGGTTAGAGTTTTTCCAAAAACTCTTTTGAGAAAATTATACTTTCTTATTTTCCGTGTTATATTGTTTTTACTGAATTTTTTTAATATTTTAAGTATTTTTTTTAAAATTTTAGACACACCTAACATAAATACACCTAAAAATTTTAAAAATTGTAAAAAAAATCTTTTAAAAATTTACTAAATACCAAAAATACAATAATTCAATACATTTTTTTTTGTATTTTATGTATTTATTAATTTTTAAAAATATTTTTTCTTAATTTTTTTTTAGATACATCTAAGGTGCATCTAAAAAAAATATTTAAAATTTAAAAAATATTCACTAAAAATTAACAAAAAACACGAAAGTCACTTTTTGCGACGGCAGAAAATGCCGTATCAAAAAAGCAAAGTATTTGCGACGGTACATATGTCGTCTCAAAAAAGCAGAGCATTTGCGACGGCACAATTTGCCGTCTCAAAAAAGCAGAGTATTTGCGACGGCAGAAAATACCGTCGCAAATGCTCTTATTTTTGAGACGGCAAATTGTGCCGTCGCAAATGCTCTGCTTTTTTGAGACGGCATATGGTGCCGTCGCAAATACTCTGCTTTTTTGAGACGACATTTTCTGCCGTCGCAAAAAGTGACTTTTTGAGACGGCAAGTGTGCCGTCGCAAATAGTCCCGTCTCATATACCCACTTTTCTTAGTGATAGTTTAGTAAATAATTTTGACTAGACCGAAATCCGACTCTAACTCTCAAACCGGGAACCCAATTCGAGCCCCGTCTTCTCCCACAAGTCTCCCGTGCCTAGCGGTCGTGTGTGCCAAGTTTCAATCATAAACCGACGCTGTTTGGTGATTTTGGGGCATTAACTCCTCGAATTCAAGTTTCTTAAGGAACTAGTTTGCCTAAAGTGAAATCCGGCTCTAGCTCCCAAATCGGGAACCCGATTCGAGTCCCGTCTTCTCCCACAAGTCTCTCGTGCCTAGGCGGTCGTGTGTGCCAAGTTTCGTCCTAAACCGACGCCGTTAGGTGATTTTGGGGCATTAACTCCTCGAACTCAAGTTTCTTAAGGAACTAGTTTGCCTAAAGTGAAATCCGGCTCTAACTCCCAAACCGGGAACCCGATTCGAGCCCCGTCTTCTCCCACAAGTCCCTCGTGCCTAGGAGGTCGTGTGTGCCAAGTTTCGTCCCAAACCGACACGGTTTGGTGATTTTGGGGCATGAACTCCTCGAATTCAAGTTTCTGAAGGAACTAGTTTGCCTAAAGTGAAATCTGGCTCTAACTCCCAAACCAGGAACCCGATTCGAGCCCCGTCTTCTCCCACAAGTCTCTCGTGCCTAGTGGCCAAGGTGTCGTTTGCCAAGTTTCGTCCTAAACCGACGCCGTTTGGTATTTTGGGGCATTAACTCCTCGAATTCAAGTTTCTTAAGGAACTAGTTTGCCTAAAGTGAAATCCGGCTCCCAAACTGGGAACCCGATTCGAGCCCCGTCTTCTCCCACAAGTCTCTCGTGCCTAGGAGGTCGTGTGTGCCAAGTTTCGTCCTAAACCGACGCGGTTTGGTGATTTTGGGGCATTAACTCCTCGAATTCAAGTTTCTTAAGGAACTAGTTTGCCTAAAGTGAAATCCGGCTCTAACTCCCAAACCGGGAACCCGATTTGAGCCCCGTCTTCTCCCACAAGTCTCTCGTGCCTAGGAGGTCGTGTGTGCCAACTTTCGTGCTAAACCGACGCGGTTTGGTGATTTTGGGGCATTAACTCCTCGAATTCAAGTTTCTTAAGGAACTAGTTTGCCTAAAGTGAAATCCGGCTCTAACTCCTAAACCGGGAACCCAATTCGAGCCCCGTCTTCTCCCACAAGTCTCTCGTGCCTAGGCGGTCGTGTGTGCCAAGTTTCGTACTAAACTGACGTGGTTTGGTGATTTTGGGGCATTAAACCTCGAATTCAAGTTTCTTAAGGAACTAGTTTGCCTAAAGTGAAATCCGGCTCTAACTCCAAAACCGGGAACCCGATTCGAGCCTCGTCTTCTCCCACAAGTCTCTCGTGCCTAGGAGGTCGTGTGTGTGTGCCAAGTTCGTCCTAAACCGACGCGGTTTGGTGTTGGATTTTGGGGCATTAACTCCTCGAATTCAAGTTTCTTAAGGAACTAGTTTGCCTAAAGTGAAATCCGGCTCTAACTCCCAAACCGGGAACCCGATTCGAGCCCCGTCTTCTCCCACAAGTCTCTCGTGCCTAGGAGGTCGTGTGTGCCAAGTTTCGTCCTAAACCGACGCCGTTTGGTGATTTTGGGGCATTAACTCCTCGAATTCAAGTTTCTTAAGGAACTAGTTTGCCTAAAGTGAAATCCGGCTCTAACTCCCAAACCGGGAACCCGATTCGAGCCCCGTCTTCTCCCACAAGTCTCTCGTGCCTAGGAGGTCGTGTGTGCCAAGTTTCGTCCTAAACCGACGCCGTTTGGTGATTTTGGGGCATTAACTCTCGAATTCAAGTTTCTTAAGGAACTAGTTTGCCTAAAGTGAAATCCGGCTCTAACTCCCAAACCGGGAACCCGATTCGAGCCCCGTCTTCTCCCACAAGTCTCTCGTGCCTAGGCGGTGTGTGTGTGCCAAGTTTCGTGCTAAATCCGGCTGTAACTAGCCGTCTTCTCCCACAAGTCTCTTAACTTAGAATGTAAAGAATGCAAAGATACATTTTAGCTTAGAATACAAAGATACATTTTATACCTGATCTTCTGGTGGTGGTGTATATGGATTCTCATCTTCTGCAAATCCCTAAATGCCCGGTGGCCACTCGATGCATCAGGAACCTATGTTAGTCAATGCATAATGTGTTAATCATATTCGAATTTTATACATAATCTTGAGTGAAAATTGAACTATCAAACAATTTAATTTATATGGAACCTGTCTGTTGGGATCCACACTCGCCCCCTGTGACACACGGGCCATCATCTCAGCTCTCATCTGCTGTAAATGTTTAGAGAACTCTGCTCGTAGCTCCTCCCTCAACTCATCCCTTAGCTCTGCACGAACCTGCTGCGTGATCTGATCAATAGTCGATGGCTGGGGTGTTGACTGTGATGGCCCAGCACCATCTTTATACACCGCTCTCCGAGGCACAATTCTCCCGTATGTGCGACAATATCCATGTCCGTCATGACCTATCAACTCATGGAAAATGGCATTCCTAGCCTCCAAAGTCCGATCATCCTCAGGTAGCATAGAGAGTTGACGATTAAACTCATCCTGTATTGAATAAGACATACAAGTATATGCCAAATTAAGATGGTTGACACACAAAAAATAAACTTTAAATACAATCAAAGGTGTTTGGAAACTACCAAGGTCTGGATAACCTCTGGGTCATCTACTCTACGTGTCATAAGCCAAACATTCATCTTATCAGTAGACTCCCCCTTACTGGTCATCTACATTTTTTTAGAAATATGAAAATTAGAATCCAAATAATTTGCAAATATACAATGTTTATTTATATACAAAAATAAAACAATAAAATGTAAACCTCATGCCGTATCTGAGAGAAAGTAGTACGCCCTGTGGTATGAGCTATGCCGTGAGCTCGCCGATTTTTAGCGTTCCTACTTGCAATTTTCTATAACAGGTTCAACAAATGTAAGTATGTAAATATGATTTGTATGTTTACATATCATAAATATAACTTATTGTATACCTCAGCATCGGAAGTACGCCAATACTCCACAAGTTGTTCCCACTGGCTTGGCACAATGTTCATAGGAACATCATCCTTCAGATTAGGATCAGAACTTCTAGGCTTGAAATACTTAGCCTTAAGCTTGTTCTTGTGATCCTTCCATATGCTGTTGCAGTTTTTCATGCAGATTGGCTTGTACTCCTCTGGACATATATTCAAATTGTCCTATAAAACACAATTTCAAAGTTTAAGGCTAAGTATAACACAAATTTGGAATTCGAATTTGTGGACAAAAATATACTTTTACCTTCACATCCTTCCAGATAGCATCAACAATATCATCAGGCACATTGTTCCAGTCAAGAAAAGTAAGAGGAACAATGTTACCATTCCGCACAATAATGCCAAGTTGAGTAGTTAACTTGGCCACGTTATCCCCTATTGGGCAGTAATTTCCATCAAATTGTATGTCCAGCTTTTTACCAGTACCCCACTCTTTAATGCCCTTGGCACATCCTCTACCACGCCTAGTCGAGGTTGATGAAGAACTAACATGACCTGCGAGATACAATAACAATAAACAATATGCAATGGTAATAAACAAATGCAAATTTAAATAATGTGAATACAAATCATATCAAATAAACCTGAGGTGGGCTGTGAAGAAGTCGAAGGGTCTGCAAAATACAATGAGAATAAACAAGTTATATATAATGAGCATAAATAAATGTATGTGTAAATAATTTTCATACAAATCAAAGCAAATTTATATACCTGCGGATGGCTCATAAGCTGATGATGATAGCTGCTGTGGTGCCACTGATGGTGGACGCACCGATGGTAGGCGTGGAGGCTGAGTACATGGTAGCTGCTGTGGTGCCACTGATGGTGGTCGATACGGTGGTACTAATGGCCCCTCAGATGGTGGTGGCACTAATGGCCCCTCCGATGCTGGCCGATGTGATGCCTCCTCTGATGGTGGTGCTACTGATGTCCTGTTATGTAGCACATCAGACATCATGCGCCGGGGATGATCAGGCTTCCTCTTCCTTCCCATAATAATCTGCAAGCAATATAACATTAATTGACATTAGAAACATAGACAATGGTTTGTCATCAACTATAATATGACATTAATTGAACTAATACAATTACAAAGACAAAGTAAATTAAGAAATTGATGATTAACTACAACCTTGGCCTTAATTGAATTACTAATGTTGATTAAATATCAGCCTATTTGAACATCAACTGTTTCCCCTTCTGCGGCTTCCCTCACCCAACCAACTTCTTCATCACGAAGCATTATATTTTCTTCCAATTGTTGGCTCATGTATGGCTCGATTTGTGGATCAGTCGAACTCATATCAAATAAACCTCTTTGAGACATCTTCACCACGACTTGCCAGTCTGGTTGTAACGGGTCTGCAACATACCAAACTTGCTCTGCTTGGGACGCCAAGATGAAAGGTTCATTGGTAATTCGATCATCTCGGTACAACAAATGATTGAAGTTCACCAACGTGAAATTGAAGACATCTTCTTTCTTTCCGTGAATGTTGTCAATCCAATCACACTTAAACAACACATGTTTCTTCTCATTGGAATATCGAATCTCAACAATATCTGTCAATTGTCCATAATAGTACACAGACCCCAGACGAGGATTCTTGTCTTTTCGACTAGCATAACTTATGGTATCTGCCTTCAAAGCTACACCACAATTTTGTGTGGCTCGACGATCATCCATGGCCTTTACTCGATACCGAAACCCATTCAGTATATACCCGTTGAACCTCCTTGCCTTAGGTTATGAGGACCATTTGCCAATAGAATAATCTCTTCAGAAAATATGACATCAGTAGTCCTTCGCAAAGTTTGGACCTATTTAACACGAAAATGTAAAATTTAAAATGTAGATCGACTTAAGTAACTAGAATCTATAGAGTTAAATACATACATGTTCCTTGAACCAAATGTGAAAAGTTTCAAAATGTTCACGCCGAAGTTGATGATCGTCGACACGAGGCATTTTGAGCTTAAGTACTTCAAGGTGTTTGCTGTGTAGATTGAAATTTTAGCAATACAAAAAATTTAGTTGAAAATTCAATAAAACATAATAAAATATTGAGTGAGTGACTTAACCTACTTTATGAATGGTTGAACCGCGCTTGTATTGAATAAGATGTACCGATGAGCTTGTACCCAAGAAGTATTATCAAGATAAAAGCTTGTGTGTTTTCACCAATAGCATGACCCAAATTATCAGCACCACTATAGTTCCTCACGGGTCGACTAGATTTGGTTTCCACATCATTGAGATATTGTGCACAAAAATTCATGCATTCTTCCATAAGATATCCTTTAGCAATTGATCCTTCAGGATGAGCTCTATTACGCACGTATTGCTTCAAAGTAAGAAGATACCTCTCAATTGGATACATCCATCGAAACTGAATCGCTCCACCCAATAAGGCTTCATCAGCTAGATGTATAGGCAAGTGCTCCATTATATCAAAAAAACTCGGAGGAAATATTTTCTCTAGATGACAAAGTTTATAGCGATACGATCTTGAATATATTGCAAATCCGTCGCACGATTCACTTTCGAACACAATTGTCTAAAGAAATTGCTCAATTCAATCAAGGGTTCAATTACATTCTTCGGTAACGATCTTCGAATAGCCAATGGAATAAGTTGTTGCATCAGAATATGACTATCGTGGCTCTTAAGACCCCCAATACTTCTATCATGTGAGCGCACACGACGTGATATATTGGATGAATACCGTCGGGAACTCTTACTTCCTTCAACACTTTCAAGAACAAATCTTTCTCATCCTTGGTCATCGTGAATTGTGCTGGTGGTAAATAGGCTTTATTCGACCCTCTTAACTGCAAATGTAGGGGTTTTCTAATATTCATATCTTGTAAATCACGCCGAGCATTAACACCATCCTTCGATTTTCCTGCAACCCCTAATATTGTCCACAACACATTGTCACAAACATTCTTCTCTATATGCATCACATCGAGGTTGTGTCTTATTAGATTGTGCTCCCAATATGGCAATTCATAAAAGATACTCTTTTTCTTCCAGCTATGGGTGCGATGTCCAGCTTTCTCCTTCTCTACCTGTCTCCTATGCCTCTCCTTAAGGTCATCCCTCTTGTATTGGGTTAAAATACCCTCAGATTCTAATTGTAGCAACATCTCAGTTCAGACAACAATTTTGGTTTGAGTCTGACTTCCCGACTACCATCAAATGATACTTTATCCTTCCGGAATTTATGGCCAGTAGGTAAAAATCTGCGATGACCCAAGTATATTGTTTCCTACTATGCTTCAACCAACACGATGTAGTTTCCTTATTGCAACAAGGACATGCATATTCGCCTTTAGTGCTCCATCCTGACAAGTTTGCGTATGCAGGAAAATCACTAATTGTCCACAGTAAAGCTGCATGCATTTGAAACATTTGATTTGTTGATGCATCAAATGTTGACACACCCTCATTCCATAGTTCTTTCAACTCCTCAATCAACGGTTGCATATACACATCAATCTTGTCACCAGGTCCTTTCGGGCCGTCAATAAGCACGGATAAAATTAGAAATGGTTGCTTCATGCACATCCATGGCGGCAAGTTGTATGGAATGAGCACAACAGGCCAAGTGCTATGAACTATGTTCATCGTCCTGAATGGGTTAAAACCATCAGATGCTAAGCCAAGCCTTACACTTCGGCAATCATTACTAAAGTCAATATTCCGACGGTCAAAATCTTTCCATGCAAGAGGAGTCAGCAGGATGCCTGAAGACACCATCATCAGTTCGTTCCTCTGCATGCCATCTCATTAACTTGGCCGTCTTGGATGACATAAACAACCTCTGCAACCTTGACTTTAAAGGAAAATACCTCATCTGTTTTGCAGCTATTTGTTTGCCACCTGTGTTAGGACCATTTGAACCACCATCACCATTTGATTTCCATCTAGAACTGTTGCATATGACACATTTATCAAGATTGGCGTCCTCGTTTCGAAACAACATGCAACTGTTGGGACATGCATCCCACGTCTCATACGTGAAGCCCAAATCTGTTGTGACCTTTTGAGCTTTATAATATGAGTCGGGAGTTTCACACCCAACGGGAACGCCTCATTCAATAACTCAAGCAACATGTCAACAGACTTGTCTGTCCACTGATTAAGCACCTTCAAATGTAGAAGTCGAACAATGAATGACAAAGATGTGAACTTCTGACAACCCGGATACAATTCACTTTGTGCATCTTGAAGAAGTTTGAAATACTTTGCAGTCTCTGCATTTGGACCGAGCTGGGGTTCAGATGCATGGGGATCAGGCCCTTGTGGTTCATCACCCTCAACACTTGTACCGGCATGTGGATTTCCCATAGCCCCTTGTATCATTCCAATCATATCATCCCCAATGTCTAAATTAGCTAATGTTTCATTCTCTCGATTACCATGCAGAGATATGTAAGATTCCCCATGATTAATCCAATGTTTATTTTTTTAAAAAAACCATTCAAAATCAGATGCTCCCGTACACCCTCTCGTACAAAATAGTATCGATTCTCACACTTCCTACACGGACAAGTGATCATCGAACCTTCAACCCTATTGGTGTAGGCAAACACAAGGAATTCATCAATCCCATTAATGTATTCACTCGACATCCTATTTGGCAAATCAATCCAACTCTTATCCATCATCTGTACACATCCACAAAAATATCTCACCAAACTAACTATAAATATAATACCTACGCAAACCAAGTAAATGATATCATTCATCTCCACAATAAATAAATTGTCATATTAAACGTCAAAAAATACAAAAAAAAAAAAAAAAACCTAATAAACAGAATAAATAAGTGAAAATATTTTCAAAGTCTAACCACATCTCCATAACTAAAATTTTAATTAATCGCTTACATTACAATTTGTTTGGCTTTTTTTATGTGTAGAAATATTTGTAAGATTTTAATTTTTTTTAAAAAAAACTTGATTTCACCTTTAAAGTGAAAAATGGGCGGAAAAATATTTTATATTCAAATTAACTTAATTTCTATTAACAACAAATCGAACTTTTTTTCCAATCATACCAAATTAGAAAATAGCAAAAACATTTCTACTAAAACAAACAGTGTGGAGCATAGCATAGCATACAACTATACAAATTAGTTTTTGAATTGATCAATGACTAAAAAGCTTACCCTTTTTATATATGTATCTCAGATTTGCCATGGAAGTTCTTATCATTTTCTGTTTTCATTTTTTAAAAATACAAAACTTGTTTAATGAACTGTTTTTAAAATAAATTTCTGTTAACAAACCACTTTCTAAGAAAACCTCCAGAAATTGCTTTCAAATTTTCAAACACATTTATTTATTCGAGTTTATTTATTTGTCGTTTACTTTTTAGGTCTCTATAAAAAAATTATCTACAGATTTTTATTATTTTTTTTGATAAAAAAAAAATTCTGTAGATAAAAAATTCATCTACAGATTTATTTGCAAATTATATACAGATTTATCTACAGGGAGTTATCTACAGATTTATGTATATATATATAAAAATTATACACATTTATTTGCATATATATATATATATATATATTATACAGATTTATTAATTCCATACAGATTATATACAGATTATAACTTCATCCCCAAATTATACACATTTATTTATATATATACAGATTTATAAAAAAAATTCCACATATATATACAGATTTATTAATCAATAGACATTCATCTATATATATATATACAGAGAGAGAGAAGAGAGAGAGAGAGATGAGAGAGAGAGAGAGAGAGAGAGAGAGAGATCAGAGAGAGAGAGAGATAGTCGTCGCCGGAGCACCGCTACCTGTCGCCGTCGCCGCCGCACCACCGCTGGCTTGCTCGCCGCACCACCGCTACCTGTAGCTCGTTTGAGAAATTTGAGGGATGAAGTTAGGGATTTGGATTTGGATTTGGATGAAGTTAGGGATTGGAAGAAAAGATCGAGTGGCAAGATGAAAGGGAAGAGCGGGGGAATTTTTATTTTTACTTTTGCGACGGTATGTTTTAGACCGTCGCAAATGGTAGTCAGCAGTTCATAAAACGGCGCCGTTTCAATAATCTTTTTTTGCGACGGAAATTTGCCGTCGCAAATGGGCCACTGTTTGCGACAGCAAACATATGCCGTCTCAAAAAAAGTTGGTTTTTGCGACGGGACAAAAAACTGTCGCTAATACTTCCGCATTTCCGACCCCTCCGTGTAGTTTTATTACCGACGGAACAGTGCCGTCGCTAAAGCCTTTATTTGCGACGGTTGAAGTTGCCGTCGCAAAAAAAAGTGTTTTTGCGACAGGAGGCGCGCCGTCGCTAATTCTTCCGTGTTTTTTACTATGTTTTCTTGTAGTGTACTAGTATCTCAATCACCACTGATCAAAATAAATGGCATAATGAATTCACTGTGGCCAAGTTTTAAGTAGAGACAACGCAGGTCGAAATTTTAATGTGGGTAAAAATTCAATCCATTTTTATTTTTTTTCTTTTGATCAAGTCCCACATTCCACTTGAGTAATGTTAAAATTTCTAAAAATTTTATTAAAAATTCATCAAATGTCTCATATATGTGTAGGACCCATATTCATGTGAGACATTTGATAGAATTTTTAGAATTTAGCATTTTTTTATTATACTTTGATGCGTTGGTAACACTATTCTTGTTTTTCTACTTTCCTTTTTGTTTTGTTTTGTTTTGTTTTTATATTTTTTATTAAACTAGAATTAATAATTTGTTGTTCTATTATTTTGTTAAAAAAATAAGAATTGATTTTTTTTTAAAAAATTACTTGTTTCTCACAATTATTATATTATTATTTTTTGTTTCACTCTCTATGGTCAATTACCACACCTTTGACAACGCATCAGACACATTATTTTTGATTTGTGTTGTGTTGTTCATGATTTGCATAGGTTCCCTCAAGTCAAGAAGCCAAATCTATCTATCTACCTACCTCTATATTATATATATATATTTAATAATCAACCATCATTTGTTTCAAATATTATAATAATTCTCGAAATTAATTTTGAAAAATTGAAATTAAGGCTTCTATCATGTCCCCAAGCTACCTTATCCTCACTATGTCTTGTTTGTTTTTGTTGCACCCATAAAATAAAATTATTAAAAAGTAGACTCGTTATATATAGTGTTTCATATATGTTTCATACAATTACAATATTTATTTTAAAGTGTCGTGCATTATATCTTGTGTCTATTTTATCACCATTCTAAGTTGCAATAATATATAGTATGATGACCTCCAAATTTTATCTGAATTTTGGATTTGGTAAAAAAAATTGAAAGAAAACAAAATAGTGTTTGAATTCTAAATTTGAACGACGGTTTGCAATACCCATCTAAATTCAAAATTTAAATACAAATTTAAAATAAATAAAAAAACCTCGTGAGTTATGCAAAACTTTTGTAAGTAAAAACTTGTTATATGGGTGCTTTGGCAAGGAGGTTAAAAACTAGCTTTTGGCTTTTTATTCATTTTAAGTCACATTACCTCTCATATTTTTTACCTACTAAAAGACAAAATAGACTAAAAAAATCAAAAAGTTAACTTTTACCAACTTTCCAAAACAATAATATCGCAAATTTTGAGCAAATTTTTTTACAATTGTAAACAAAATAAAAAGAAAAAAAAAATGAAAGAAGAAAGAAGAAAGACTTCACCAACAAAGTTATGACAGCCCCATCCAATATAGAGTTATGATAGCCCCATCCACTTCATTTTGTTGGCTTCAATTCAAGTGGAGCCAAACACCGATTTGATGCTGTGGAGTGGTACATCATCTAAGCAAAATTTCCACAAAGTTACAATAATCACGGGTCATTCTATGGGAATAGGGACAATCGTTATTGTTGTGTAGTTTTTTAATCTATTTTGAATTTTATTTCAATAATTTATTTTATAAACATATTGAATATAATATATTCATAAAAAATTAAGTTGATCGAATATCGATAACTCTTTCATCAAATAATCTTTATATCTAAAAAAATGACTAGTAAGTTTGCTTTTAAGAATAAAATTTAATATAAATGTGTTTTGATGAGAAAAACTATTGATATTTGATCAATTTTATATTTCATAAGTATTTTATACTTGATATATTTAAAAAAATGAACAGTTCAAATTATCAAAATAGATTCCAAAAAGTAACACAATAGTGGTTGTTGTGCGAGATGCAGAAAAGCCACCTTAAATCTCATTTTTAATTATAATTAAAATAATACGGGGGACTTACGTGTAGGGCATAATATGTGGACTTATTGTCCAATAGATCATATGATAATTAATTGCGTTTTTCATCAAATATTATTAAAAAAGTTACTAATTTTTAACTTTCAGCGACGATTTAAAATTATCACAAAAAATGTCACTAATGATAAATTTTAGCTACAGTTTAAAACGAGTCACTAATTTTCAACTTTCAGTGACAATTTGAAAAATTCGTCACAAAAAAATGCCATTAATTGTAAGTTTTAGCTATAATTTATAAAAATCGTAACAAAAAAAAAGTCATCAATTGATAATTTTTAGCAACATATATAAAAACATCGTCAAAAATTATTTTTTAACGATGATTTTACTATACCTTATTTTTAATAAGGCTTGATGAGAATTAAATCTAACTCTTAAGACCTATTGATAATTTACCCAATAATCATTGGGTGTAAGTAATGACCATAATAGTCAAAGAATAAAGGTTGAGAGCTCTAATTTTGAAATTCTAATGATGTGACAAGAGAAAAAAAAATAAAAATATAAGCACACACATCATATTATATGTGAGTCTCACTCCTTGTCATATCATTACAGTCCTCTTTAAAGTTTTAAAATTAGAGGTTTCTAGCATTATTGAATAGTCCAATCTCAACTGGGTAGGCCCATATGGCCCACCTAATGTGATCAGTCCATGTGTTGAGCCCAAAAATAAATTTGACAAATTTGATCACATTGCAAGTTGCAACAAATTAATGACATCATTTAGAGAGATGCTAGTCTTTGTAAAATAAAATAAAAATGTTTACTAATAACATGACGTCTATCATATTATTAAAATAGATTTTATTACTGCATAACATATCATTTAATAAAAAAAATTTGTATAATATTTTTCTATTACTTGTGACACATAGCATATCTCATTATTTTTACATTATAACACCAGCTGCTTAAAATCTCTCTTCATTCTTTCCTTCAAAATTTATTTTTCAAAAAATAACAGTGGAAGAGGCGAATATATGGATTGAATCACTCTCTCCTAATAAAAAATGAATAAGAATTTTACTTAGAAAATGATTGTGTGGTAAAGATTAAAATGGTGTTGTGTAAGGTCTTGTATAGAAAAGATTTAGACCATAACTTGATAATCTGAATAAAATTCTGATTAAAAATTATGAATTTGTAATATTACTATGGGGAGACTTTTCCACAATTTATATTGTCTATCCATTTGTAATTGTGGTCCCAGATTAATAATGTAGGAGGAGATCACTAAATTTTAGGGAAAATGTTTGCGATCTCCACAAAAGAGGATTTCCACTATCCCCATTGATGCATTGGCCGTTGATATGTTTGAATTTTTTTTAGAGGTTGTGTCTAATAGTGATATGAAAGGTTTAGATCATTTTAGAGATTGTGGGGTTGTGTTTTGTAGGAGTCTCTATCATTACTGAAATTTTAGAAGGTGGTTTGTCTCAAGTAATAATTTCAATTCGAGGGTATTGTCGGGTCAAATTAAACTTATCATGGGACTCATTTTGATAATTAATTTGTTCATCTTGTAGGATATTTTGAAAAGATTATTCATACAAAAAAATATATTAATTGAATAACTGTAACCAGAAGATCAGATTAAATTTATCGTTAAAAAAAATAAACAACTAATATGATTTTTAAAGACCATTCAATATTTTGAAAACATATATGATTTGATCATGTTATTACGATTTGTCGATTAATATAATTTTTTATATGAATAAAATTTTCAAAAAAAATTTATAAAATAAATAATTTAAATTATTAAAATGAGTCTGTGGCGAACTCACGGTAGTCCAATTTTTAAGCGGAGACATCCAAATTGGTGGGCTAATTTTTAGGCAGACATCCAAATCTGTTTTTTTTTTTTTTTGTTCCACGGATCAAGTTGCTTATTCCACTACCATCTAAAAATAAATTCGCATATTCCACTGTGACTTGCTAGGAATAATTCGGTAACGCTATTCTTGTTTTGTCAACTTTTGATTTTATTTATTTTTATTAAACTAGAATTGATAATTTATTTGTTCTATTATTTCGTTTAAAAATAAAAAGAATTGATTTTAAAAGAAAAAGTTTTTCATTTGGTTTAAATTTTTTTTTTCTTCTTTCACGCACTACTTCTAGCCACTCTCGCCTTGTGCCGGTATCCAGCCACCTTCCGACCATTGTTAGCTAGATTTGATGAGCTTCAACAACCAGCAGTCACGAGTAAGGGTGTAAATCTGGTTCAGCCTATTCGGGCTCAGGCTCGAGTCAGCCCATATCGGGCCTCACGGGCTCCCGCCAAAATACGGGCCGGGCTGGGCCATTAGCCAAAAAAATTAGGCCCAGGCCAAGCTCAGGGATATTCAGGCCTTGGACGGGCCGGTGGGCTAGACTTGGCCTCGGACTTGGACAGGCCTGATTTTTTTTTTTTGTTTTTTAAAATTTTTTCTACCAAAATTTTATTATTTTTCACTAAAAAATACACTGGGTCTCGGGTGGGTCTTAAGCGAGCCGATGAGCTGGGCCGGATTTCAAAATGATAGCTCAGGCTCCAGCCCAGGGACTCGGGCCTAAATGGGCCGAGCCCATCCTGGGCTGCAGACGAGCTTTTGGCAGCCCACAAGCCCCAGACCATTTTTATATTCCTAGTCACGAGCCATCTCCCATTGTGGACTACCATATCTATTTACTCTCTACAGCCTACTATCACATTTGACAACTCATCAACTATGTTTTTTTTAAAAAAATAATATATAAGTTCACTTTTTAAATTTATTTTTTAGACTCATGTGTTAAGAAGTTAATTGGTCGATAATTAGAAAATATTTAATTATCAACCAATCAATTTCTTAACATAGTCTAGGAAGTGAGTTTAACTTTTGGGCTTGAATATATATATATATATATATATATTTTAAAGAAAAAAAATTTATTTTGTTTACTAAGAAATGCATCTTCGCGGCAACTTCATAACAGTGTTTGGATTTGTATTGTTTGTTCATGATTTGCATTAGTTCATAACAGTGTTTGCATTTGTTCAACCCTTATGTGTTTTAAATATTATAATAATTCTCAAAATTAACCTTGAAAAATTATAAAATTAAGACTCTTACCGTGTCCTAAAGTCCTGCCTTATCCTCACAGTATCTTGTGTGTTTTTGTTATATCCATAAAAAAAATTATTAAAAAATAGACTCGTCATGTAGTACGTCCCATATATGTTTTAAATGACTATAACACTAATTTTAAAATGTCAGTTTATATCACTATTTTAAGTTGTAATAATATAGTGTAATGACATCCAAACTTTGTTCTGAATTTTAGATTTGAATAAGGATTTGTAATGCGTATCTAAATTAAAATACAAATTTAAAATTATAAAAAAAAGGAAGAAAAACTCGTGAGTTATGCAAAACTCTTGTAAAGTAAAAACTTGTTATAATATGGCAAATTCTTAGCAAATTTTTTTTACAATTGTAAACAAAAATAAAAAGAAAAAATAAATAAATGAAAGAAAGAAAAAAGACATCACCGACATGATAGCCCATCCACTATGACTATTTATTTCTCCATTTTGTTGGCTTAAAAGTCCAGCCAAACACTTATATAATACTGTAGTACATCATCTAAACAGAATTTCCACAAGAAAACTACAAAAAATAAGGGACATTATGGGAATGGGCTGCATAGCCCACTGTTGTGCAGTGTTTTACGTTTATTTTAGATCTTATTTTGATAATTTAAATTATTTATTTTTAAGATATATTGAGTATAATATATTCTCAAAAAAATCAAATTGACTAAATATCGATAAGTCTTTTAAATCACATTTATATCTGAAAAATAAAATTGAGTATGAAAGGACTATATATTTGATCAATTTGATTTTTTTTTACAAATATGTTATACTCGATATATCCTAAAAAGTGAACGGTTCAAATTATCAAAATAAGACCTCAAATAATCCCAAAAAGCAGTAGAACATTGGCTATTGTAAGGCCCAAATACCATTCGTTTTTGTACTAAAAAAATAATAAGTTATAATCAAACACTATATAAGGTATAACAAAAGATCTTTTTAATTATAATCAAAATAATAATCACAATAAATCATAACCAGTATTACAATGTGTCAATAAATCATAACCGAATGATTAACAAATTATAACTAATACCATAATAAAATGGGAAAATTATTTAGAAGTCCTATTAGGGAGACTTATGCTACATATGGTCCTACTAAAAAACTTATGTTCCCATACGTCATGTGAGAAGTTTGTTGACATATTTACCCTCAATATTAGTTATTAATATCATAAATAAGTAATAAAACCATATATAGGAAATTGATATAAACGTAACGTAACGTGACACCTACATAAACGTAACGTGACACCTATATAAACGTAACGTGACATATCTACATAAACGTAACGTAACGTGACACCTATATAAACGTAACGTGACACCAATATGAACGTAACATAACACCTACATAAACGTAACGTGACATATCTACATAAACGTAACGTAACGTGACACCTATATAAACGTAGCGTGACACCAATATGAACGTAACGTGACACCTACATAAATGTAACGTAACGTGACACCTATATAAACGTAATGTGACATTTACATAAACGTAACGTAATGTGTCACGTTACGTTTCGCAAACTTAATAAATTTTTTATTTTTTAATCCGTTTGTTTTGAAATAGATATATAATCTTAATATATTTTTATTTTGTATTATTAATTGTAAAATTTAAAAAATTATACGTTTTTATGTGAAAAATAAAAAATATTATAAATTATTACATTAAAAATAAAAAATTAACTAAAGTGGTCAATTGGACAACCACGCCTGGATCATGCCATGATGCCAACCCATAAAACAAAGCATAGCCGGGGACCACAGTACTCTCTTTCAGCTTTAGACCATTAAACTTCGCAAAAGCTATCCACATGATATCTTTGAAACCGACTAATTGGAAAACAGTCTTTGTGAGGAAACAGCGCCCTGACAGGCAAGAGAAGATGCACGGAAAAAATATGCAAAAGTTAAAAAATGACGAGATTCATGAAAATATTCACGATTACGACTGCAAAAGGCCAATTAGCTTTTGAATAAAAATAAAATAAAATTTATATATGCGTGAATGAACAATGAAATTCACTGCGATTTTGAGAGAATTTTGTCATATATCAACTGAGGAGCGACAAAGAGTTCTAGAGAGAGAAACCGAGAAAGAGGGGGTTAATATACGAGTAATTCACTGTGATGATGATCAAATTTGGAACTTGCATGGTGGAGATTGTGTGAAAATTGGGGGTAAAAAGATTAGGATTTTGTGGAATACATTCTTATGAAAATAAGACTTGAGACTCTATAAGAAATTACACAGGACTTAGCCTAGCATAAGGTTCTGAAAAAAGACTTATAAATAAGTCTCCCATAATAAAATATAATAAAAGACCACATATTGTAACTTACCCAACCCATAGAATTTCCCAAGCAGAATTTCCACAAAAGATAACAACAAAAAAGCACTCACACAAACCAACCCTTGACCATCTTACTCCTATAAATAACCATGCCACAAAACCACAACTTACAGAACTCAAATACATCCCAA